>LJIJ01000100.1:0-296235 GCA_001718145.1 Orchesella cincta | reverse complement strand
GGCCAAAATGCCGCCACAGCGCAAATACTAGCCGCGTCATCCAGCTACTTAAACAAATGATGGTCAACGTAGGAATCCCGAGAAACTCATCAGCGACAACGGACCCCAGTTTTCGAGCTTTGAGTTTAAAAACTGGGTCCGGAAGTGGGGTATTGTCCATGATCCATCGTCTCCTCACTATCCTCAAGCCAACGGTCTAGCTGAGTCTGGCGTGAAGGCAGCGTCTCATCTCATCGCGAAGACATCACCAAATGGAGATTTGACAACTGACGCCTTTCAACTCGGGCTCATGGAGTTGCGAAACACCCCAAGAGCTGACGGTCGCAGCCCAGCTGAACTCGTGTTCGGATTCCCAATACGCACCAAACTTCCGCTACATCGAGCTCAGTTCGCTAAGGAGTGGAGAAAGCAAATGGCTGAGGCAGATACGCGTGCTAGCAGATTGAAAGAGAAAGCAGTCAGCCATTACAACACAACAGCCAGACCATTGCCCCACCTTACACGAGGAGAAATTGTTCGCGTGCAAGACCCCGTCACAAAGGAGTGGACCAGAGTCGGAGAGGTGATTGATGTCCACCACCGTGGCCGGAGCTATACCATCCGAACGGAGTCTGGTAGAGTCTTCTGGAGAAACCGGAAGTTCCTACGCCGTTATTACAAGGAGCAACACGCGAGAACGGAAGAGGAACCTGCAGGAGGATCAGAACCACGGAGGTCTACACGTCTTCGTCGAGTACCGGAGAGGTTCACCGCTCAGATCCAGCTTGACCGGAGGTCAAACTCCAAAGGGGGGCATGAGGGACGCTATCCAACCTTGCCCCAGACATCTGAGAACGGTCACCGCGGTCAACTGAAGACACAGCACATGGGATGCCCAGCAGCAGCTAGTAGGATGTAGGAGATCATCATTATACTATTGAATCGATCGTCATGATCGTACTCATTCTTTGTACTGTCTCATTCATATACCTTGTTAGCGTTTATATTTGATTGTAGTAAAGCTAACTTATCATTAATCTGAACCTGATTAGCAGCGCCGTTGTCTTATCATTTTATCATCGCAACCGGGCGCAATAGTTAATGCCTAAAAAACTTTTGGTATGTTAACTACAACCAACTAACAGCAAAGACGGAGCGATGCAAAATATGATAATGTTACTTTAAAAAACTCCTCATCATGAACATCAATAATGTTGAAAGCAATCACATAAATGAACCATTGTATCGAAAACGGTAATGATGATGGAGGTCAATGTAATTCTAGTATATTTTGAACTGTTGACTGTTTGCTGTTTCAGTGCTGTGTTGACTCGAAATAAAGATATGAAATCAAGTAAAACATTAATGGGATGTACAATGATGATGATGAGACAGCGCAATTATCAATGTCCGCGTGTATCAGGGAAGACTGCTGAGGTTCTAGCATTTCACAATAAAAGCAATCCATTTTCCTTCAAGATGGATTTAAAATACCACCCAGAATCAGACATTGAGGCAAACCCAATCCTATATTATTTGAAACTATTGAGAGTTGGTCGACATTAAGACCCCCAGCATTTCATTAGATTATGTTCATATAATCTGGCGTAATTGAGGATAAACATTTTTTCTAAAGATTATATTACAAGTGGATGTTTGCCAGGTTTCTGGCGAAAAACATTAACTTCGTTTCAAGCTAATTAGTCATAATTAAATGTGCAAACTTGATCCTGCACTACCAAGCCAGAAGAAAACCTATCCTTTAAGGCAGTCATGCATTATAATTTCATGCAAATTATATATGTCATACAAAAATACGTATACAATTGAGGATAAAAAAGTTTACAAAAGGTATAAATTATTGTTATCGTTTGAATGGAGGTATTATGAAGTAATTAATTCAATTCCACAAGAAGAGTTGGTTGCATTCCGAGCTGAGTGCATTCATAGTCGTTTAAAGCTGTATATACTATGTATGTCTTTCACTTCACAAAATACCAGTCTCTCTTGATGTAAGTCATGATTAATTTGACTTATTTATGGAAGGTATAAGATGCTCATTATAATGTAAATCAGGAGTTTTCAGGTACTAACTTCACCTTAACTGCTCAATCCAGCCGAGACGTTGGTTGCCCATCGAAAACATACTACTAGCCAGGCCAGTTGCCACCATTATCAACTAGCTATGAATATACATATATGACGATTTACGAGAAAAAGAAAACATTATTGCATTTTGTATGCACTAGCAGCAGTGCGTCAATAAGCTTCTTACCATATATGAAAGCCTGTAAGAATGCTTTGACGCATCCACATTGAATAAGGTTTGGTTTTGGTTTAGTCATTCAAGTCGAAGAAAAAGGAAAAAATCTGTTGAGTCTTTGTAATATTAAAGACTGGGATGATGACGGCCAACATGATCTTTGATCGCTTGAACAACTTGGTAACGAGCTGTTATAAATCTAGTCATAAATTTTAACACACTTGACTGACTGACAACACGGTATGAAGATCATATTATAGGAACGACGACGACGACTACTACTACAACAATCTCTTCTCCAACAACAGTCAACTACGACGATTATTATATCCAATTCCAACTCCATTATCGTGGAAAAATGGCCACTTTATACCATAATAAACATGATGGGAGACATGAGCTTTTTGTAGTTTGTTCGTGATTTTGTGAAAAGATGTTGATAAGATTCCTCTTTTTCCATCATTCTTCAAGATTTATGAAAAAATGCATAACTTTTTAAGATCCAACCTTTGAACTGCGTATTCACGAACGGAGTAAGTCCCAAGTTTTTTGTTCGCCTTGTGCCTGGATAAATAATTCTACCATGGCTTTCCATCCAACACAAAAAACTCATTCACGCATTTGTATGCCTGTTTCAATGATATAAAAACCCAAAGTCAGTGATGTGATGGGAGGGCAGGAGCCAGTAATCGTTATGCTATACTTTACCACATGAATTCGACTGTAGATATCGTTTAAACGAGAAAAATGCAACATAATTCTGTCATTCCGTCACCATCACCCCATTTCAGATCGCATCTATGAATATGAACAGCTTCTTAATGATGATGATTCGACGACAATGGGAATAGAGTCATGTTATGCAAGGAGGAATGATGCTGCAGGTCTGGTGTTACTCTCAGAAAATTCATAGTACCAATCTAATAGGCACATGTAGTCACGTTGACGGTGTAGGTATGTATCTAAACGATGCAATAACAGCAGGCTACTAACTGTCCAGCCAGAAGGCCATTAATAAGCGAGAATGGTAGTTTATGTAATATTATTACTATTCAGCTGAACTACTTTCATTATAAAAATCCCAATGATGAGTTGACCATAATACCTAATATAAAACATTAAATGGGCAGTGAAGGGCCATTTAATGGCCAGAAAGAATCTAGAGAGATGGGGAGCATGACCATTCACGTTCATATATCTTCCAATTATCCATTATCATGATTATTACTTTTAATGCCATTACGACAGCCATCAAGTAAGCCTCACGTATGAAATGAATGTACGGACATGCCTGTGTAGCATATATGTATATATGAAACTAACTCCTTTTCTTCAAGACGCTCTGAGCTGACTACAGTAATGTACTATTATTGCATTTTTCTTTCATACAACGACAACACATTATGTTCCTTTGAAATACTTTGCTCATATTATTATACAGCTTGGCTTGGTTGTTGTCGAAATGGTTTTCTGGGTCCTTTTTATCTAGCTTCATCAAAGTCGGTTTCTTACACAGGTATCAAGCTATAATGGCTATCCATCTGAGAAATTAAAGACGTAAAAATCCTTCGCATTGTGGCATTTGGCTAAAATATTTCCCTTTCTCTGACTATGTATCTATTTGTCCTTGAATACATTGAAATGTTGGAATTGCTGGTGTAGATAGGTCTCTTTCTTATTATTTGGCAAGCTGAAAGCTACAGTGTTACAAATCGAAATCATCCCATCAAATGTGAGGTTTAAAATCATGGTCAGTCATCCCTATAGCTTATTCTAGGGATGAACATGTAGGGATGCATGTATGGTGTGCACCTTTGTTCTTTTGGAGCAACGGATGATAGGAATTAATTCATTAAAACTTAAAATGATAAATTTTTTCCATTACAACTCACAAAGTTTCTTTTTGCAGCCAGAACATCGTTGCTACACAGATAATACCGAGTTTTTCTCAAAGAAATAACTTGTTTCTGATATCCCTCCCTCATTAATCTCACACGAGTAGGATTGAACTACCGTAGAAGTGTTGTTTTATTCTGTTTCCAATCCAATCTGAATTTCTTTTATGGTCGCTTCTCATTTTCCTTTTCCTCCAACATTTTACTGGTTTGTTGTAACAACTCTATTGTTCTCCTTATCAAGTTTCATGACGAGCCAGGTTCGTCTTCTCACTTGGCTTCATGTATCTCCCCACCTTTTTTGTTTGTTGTTTTCCCCTTAATGATGATGATAATAGTACACTCACCGTGTTTACGTACAAGAGACAGAAAGCACATCAAGGCGTACATTTACATATATGAAAGTGAGAGACATCCTTTTACCAAAACTAATCTTGAGTTGAGGATGCAACGAAATCTTGTCGAGTCTAAATGCGGAGAGTGAATACTACACATTCAGATAGAGAGTGAGAACCACTCGTTCCCAAAGAATTTAGTGTGCATTATATAGACATAAAAGTTTTCAACTAGGGTTAACATAACATAACGCAGGTGGTTTCATTGCGTCAAGATAATAGGATGTAAGATGAAGAAAAATTACACGGCAGTATGCATTATACTTCATTTATAAAGCGTGTATTATATTTATGAACATATGGAACCACTTATAATACACCACGACTACTATTGCACTTCATCTTCATTTTTTTGAAAAGAGTAAAATGAGCAATCCATGTGCATCTTTGAATCGTTTCTTTTTACGATAATTACCACCCTCCTGGTCAGCATAAACATCAAATTCATTGCTTATTGCTTGTTCCATGTTTCGTATCTCTGCCCATTTCCTTTATTTCAAAAAAGTTCTCCGCTCGCTATTGTTCCGTGAAATACTCGATTTCATGTTAGGCAGTTATGTACTCACATTGTATCTACAATGTAAAAAGGTAATTCCTCCCTCCTTCCCCTTGCTCAAAGAGGCAGGACCCAATTTTCCAAGACGGTCTAGCTCTCCCAAAAAAGGTACGCAAAGATCACGGTTGAATGAACATGCAGAATAATATGAAGCAATGGATCATGGAAGTCAGCGGAACCGTTCAGCCTTCAATTTTACTGGCTTGTTTGACAGAGATTTGTGTCTTAAATTTCTCATACATAATCCCTTTTTAAAGGGATCCCTTGTATATTGCGCTTACAAAAAAAAGAAAGTTAAAAATAGTGAATTAAGTCAAACAAAAGAGTACCCTTAATGGTACTCAGCCTAGTCTTTTTGTGGTGTCTACCACATACCGCGTAGCCTATTACGTAAGTGTGTAACAATGTTATAGGTATTATTATACCGACCTTCGGAAATTTAAAGAAAATCGATCTACTCTCCATCCTCGCTTCTTAAATTTTCTTGGAACATGTGAAAACGGAGCTGATACGACAACTAAGTAAGTATACACGTCTGTTAATTGAGATTCAGCACTAATCTGACTCCGTTGCGAGTCATTTCTGGATCGCAAAAGTTGTTGAAAACAGGAATTAACAAGAGGGAAACCTGTCTTCTATCTTGGTTTAGGTGTATCATTATCTTTTAGAACGTACACCTACTATATAGTACATCTACCGTGCATCCTTTCTTTCAGAAAATGAGTATGAGGAAGACAAGATTTAAAGACGGATATCGAAGAGACATGCGTATCTAATTCACTTCCCTACCCAATATGAACTGCTTTTTCTTCAAGGCAGTTTCAGTATCACCTTTATAATAATATAGTATATAACACAGTCGATCGTAAGTTTTACTCCTCTCTCTCCGCACATCTGTGTGAAACTGGATTCACTCAAATGTTAGAATTGGCTCGCCATCATATGACGCTAACAACTAATCTTTATCCTTTTTCTCCACATTCATCCAGTCAGTCATGGTCCATAAAATTTGCTTATTTTCAAAGAAAAATCACCGAGATATCCTAATTTCAAAGTAGAGAGAGGAGCCATTTCAATGGAAATTCAATGGCTCAAATGTCATCTCCTCGTCAAATCATTCCAGAGAGACGGAAGGGGGAAGTGAGCAGAGTAGTCTAAAGTAATGTGAGTTGCAGTAGTATCACACTGCACCCGGGATTATAAATCTGTCGGGAAAATGAAGAAAGCAGTAATAATATGCATGTATATGGCTTCCCATTTATATTTACCGTATCAGAGGAGGACGTAGTGCTCATTTACTCATCTCCTATTCTCCCAAATGGCAAACAGAAGGTGCATGCTATCGCATCCCATTATTTCTAGAGAGGTACGGAGTTGTGCATAAAATATCTAATCCCGAAGATTTTACTATGCCTGATATTACTATTTTACGTGCACAACATGTTATTCTAACTGCTATATACTCCGATAGAATTTTGAAATCGTCAACCTCACTGCATCATTTATTTTCACTTTTTTTTCTTGTTCCATGTTGCGCATACATTCACTCTTCCCCATCCACAACATGCACATATATCCGTGAAACTAATAATAAAACATGGAAAATTATGTGCATAACAATCTTGTTGGAAATGTTGGAATGTGTGCATGCGTGCATGGATTCATTCGCCTTGTGTACATGTGATCTCATGTTGTATGATGTGATGTGCACAAAAGAGTCCCATCTACAAAGTACAAAGGCACATGCTAGGCGAGTATCTCTTGGAAAAGCATAAAATTCAAACTGTAAAGACATGAGAAGACGGATATACACAAGAAACACGCATACATTATTATAATAAAAATGTTTGCATGTTGTTTAGAAGCGATCCAGATTGTAATGTAAAAGTATCAAGTTGAAACATTCCCGGAAACTGGTGCTACACGCTAGAGTGAATTCGAGAGAGAGTGACTTGACTTGCTGGTTGAGAGTATAAGAACAAAATTATGAAATGTTTGATATGATGTCCCATAGCCAGTAGCATAGCCTTCCTTTCTTTTCCTCAGTCAGGTTCATTTAATCAACTTGTAACAATAATAGGTAATGTATGTATGGCAGCTTATATGGCTCTCAATTCTTCGTATACTGTATATTGAGGAAAAGGAGGAGCCATCCCGTAAAATGATTTATGGTCTGTACGTGAGCATAAATTACTTGTTATATTTCCCCGCAAAGCTTACTTGGGCAACTTGTATATCCATCTAAAACTTAAGTTTTAGTATGCTGTGACTGCGCGTATATTTCATCTCAAATGTTCTTTCCTGGTTTTCTCCCATGTCGATTTTTCGTTTTATACACAAACATAATGGGATTTATAATGTCTTCTAACATTGTGTGCGTAATTTTAAGCTCAATAGTCATCTTATTAATGTAACTCTCAAAGAAAAAATATATACATGGCTGTAATTACGAAACGGTTGTAGAAACGTAAAATGCATACTCTGCACTGCATTTCTGTACACATTGTACAAATTTATGATTTCATCGGCAAAAGGATACACCAAGAAAATATATGGATAGCCCAGAACGAATGCGTTTCATGACATGACTAACTTCTCAGTTCTCGCTCATTTCCTGAATTTCCCCCTTCCATTTTCTGATTCATATTTCATATATATTGTTTTGGTTAGAATCATTACACTGTTCTGCTTCATTTCACACACAATTTCTCCCAAAACTTGTGAGATTACAGTGGTTTTCTAGAATGCTCCGATTACAAATACAGTCGTATATCTACACGTATGGTTTTTCTGTGAAGGGACTTTTCTTTGCTTGCCAACTCATGTCTGTGTGAACACTTATTTTTGGTTTTGCATGAATGAATTTCATTCATCCTTCATTTCCAGATAATGGTGAGTTGTCTTACGTATGCATGCATATTTTGCTTTTCGTGATCAAACGCAATATTTCAAATTGTCTGGTAGAAAGGTTTCTTGTGGTCTGTCACATTTCAAAACTTCTAAATGTCTCTGTTATGTTGGTAGTTGTTGGTGTGGTTGGTACGTGTTGTGGAGAATTGTTATGACGTGTAGGTAGTAGCTACTAGTTAAGGTAGACAATAGCATAGCACATTACATGCATAAATATTGAGCACATGCCTAATTCAATGGAGAGAGGGGCATTGTAATATAATGCAAAACAAACGAAGCCTTCCAACATATTATAGACTCGTGATATTATACACAATTCACGCGCACACAAACTGCAGATTAGATACAGTCAAGATCCTAATCAAAACTGCCATAGTTTAATGATGTATCAACCATGCATGTGTAGAGTACGTTAGGTGAAAAAGAGGGAGCGAAAAAAAGCATAGCTCCTGGTCGTTTTTATATTGTCTTTCATTGTTATTTGCTTTGTCAAAAAAAACTGGTGAATAAAATAAAGTGTTATCTCTACGCTATATGATTCATAAACCTGACATTTTATGTACTTTTTATGTAGTTGACTAATTGTTCATTAGTAGGTAACGCTGTGGTTCATTGCATATCATTTTCCATCATCGGACTACTTTAATTTTACATCAAGAATGAAATGGTACCGATTTAAACGGAATCATGGTTGCATTTATCCATTATTATAGGTCTCCTCAATTGTCGTTATTTCTTCATCAAAACTTGGATTTATATTACATTGAGTCACACAATCGATTTTATGTCCATTCTCAACGGTTATGAAAGTCATGGAAAGGAAGCAGAGTTTTAAAGCTCTAAAATTTCCTGCATTACTTTTTCTAATACTCATGTTCGTAAATCATAAGCAAGTTGATGGTTTCACCCTTGGTTTGCCTCCGGTTTCGCTTATTTAGTAGTAAAAATTTACCCTTCAAATTACTTACTAGCATACTCCATGCCACAATTTGTTTGCTTTGCATTACATTAAGTTGCAATATATTCAACTGCAATTACCTGGTTCTTGTTTAGAACTAATTTACGAACTCCCAACGCGTTTACGTATTACAGTATGTATGATACACATTACGTACATACTTGTAAAAGTTTTACATAAAACTGTCGAGTTTTCTCCGTGTTCTTCTTTCTTGTTAAAGTTGTGTATTACATATGCAGAAAAGGGTTTTGTAATTAAGCATTATTTAGATAATTGTATAGATTTTACGAGCTCATTTATCCCATGAAATATTATTACTCGCCACACAGATGCTGCGTACCTACTCATCCTGCAGCCAGTTTGAAGTATAAAAAATCGATACTCAACACGGACATTTCATACCTTGCTTATTCATGAGTTAATGGTTCAGATGAGTAATATGTGGGTATGCTAAACTGGTTTAAAATGTGCTCATCATCAACATAACCTTTATCTAAATTTACGCTTCCTTGTAGTTCTAGCAAATGGTTATGTTATGAAAAAATGGTGATTTGAGTTAAGTCAGGTTAGAGTAGGATGATCATCATTACCATTGATTTTCATGGGATTCTCACAGTGTTTGCTAATGTGCACTTATACCATTTGAAGGATATGGTTAATTAACCTTCTGAAGTTTAAATAGAATGCTCGTATCTTAATTAATCATCAAAAACCTGACTTTGCAACTTAACATTGTCTCTGTGTGTAGCCTTAACCTGCTCACAATCACAAACTATACGTTTGCGTCTCAGCCAGTTCAAAAAAAATTATACATTGTACTCAATCCAAATATCCACTCTTTTGGTCAATAAAATTAATCAAAAACCGTGTAGTAGTGGAATGGCAAATGCATTTTTATTTTCTAGATTGCATTAGAGTTCATAAAAATTGCCAATCCAATTCGAGTAAATGCCATTATCCCATAAAATGGAGATGGATGACGAGTTACCACCCAGCGGTTATCCCATGAAAATTGAACTGACAGAAATGTGTACGTGAGCCATTAGGCTTTTAGGCTACTTCTTACTGTGTTGTTGGCAAACGAAGAAAAGATCTTTTGGAAGGGTTGAGAATACTACTAGATGCCATATCATGTACACTACTGATTTCATTATAAAAAAAAGTATCTTTTTTCATTCTAGTAAAATCTTCTGTGAGGAGCTTAAAGTTTCTCTTGTTCAACCCTTAATAATTTAAGCTCATGTAATTTAAAATAGTTTTTAGGGGTATCAGTTTCGTTCAGAATGACTTTTATACTTGTTGTAAATAAAGAGGGTAGTATACCAAAGGGACTCGGGATTAGCATATGATTAACAACATTAGTGACTCGAATAGGATATTTGTAGGTACTACAAAATAATTATGTAAGCTAGTTCGTATTGCGGGGTTGTACTTTTGAGAACTTTCACTATGAATAAGAGTTACGATGGTATGATGCAAGTCAAATTTGTGATTCATCCTTCTTTTCTTTTTCAGGACCCACTTAGAAAGAACACTACCACCACCACCGCTATTTCCAACATCATTTCAAACACATACAGTAAGTAATTTAATTATGTATAAAATAAAAACTTTCCACGACCCACTTATTTTCAGATGGGAAAAAAGTTTTGTAAACTTTTCCACTACTGGAATAAAATGAGAGAAAATGAGTGAGTTGTGAGCTTAGATTTTGGTCTCTAAAGTACGGTATTTCTTCTATTTGAGAATGCTGTTATGAGCAATAAATTGAAGTTTATTTCGCTATTTTATTACCATATACATGCATGCATGTACTGCAATCCCAGAGATAAATGGGGCGCGTTACGTTACCAAAGAGTGGTGGAAAATAAGGGGAGAAAGATGAGGAAGAAAATTTTAAAACCCTATTGTAAATTACTGTTGCTGAATGAAGATTGCATCCTTATGCATCAACTCATCAGCAAAACTTTTTCCTTTCGGTACAGCCATGAATGAAAAACCCCGTTGAGTAGTGCAGTAGCTGGTTGGTACTTAACAATAGGGCTTGCTCACTTTCTAGGAAGAAAATTAGATAATTTAATTAAGGGAACTTGCCTGAAACCCGGACTAAATCTTTTTTATTTTACATGTCGTGCAATGGACTGGCTGAAGTAAATGTAGGATAGTACTAACTCAAGGAAAATAGACAATAAAATAGTAAATAAAATTGAATTTCGGACTAACGTATTCTTGTTTAGATTTATAATTCAATCAATTTCTGCATTATTATTCAATTCCAACAAAATCTCAAATTAAAAAACGATTCTGAGAAATAAGCAGTCAAATTTAGAGAGGGGCAAACGAACGGCTTAGTTGTTAAAAATAAAATTAATCAATTTTTCAATAATCATAACATAATCCGAAACTTACTTTCAGAATATTTACATTGACCAAACAACAATGCTTGCGTGTCCCTAACATGTGTTTGCGTGTACACATTAAAAAGCTTGCATGCTTGTACAAAAGAGATATCAATTTTATTAAAATACATGACCATTACTATTACACAAACAAAAAAAGGACAGTGTCGAGAAAAAAAGGAGAGGAGAGTGAAACATTTTTTCCACTCCATTCTACCGAATAAAAAGGTAGATCCGTTTTTACTTCGCAGCTATTCCTATTATCCCTGTCGCCATCATCATGTCATGCACAGAGGAACAGTTAGAATAAGAACACGCATTCCGGGAGAGAAAGAGAGGCTTGGATATTCGCTAGGATAAGTGAGCAAGGCCACCTCCTCTCTCAAAAGAAGCAAAACCAAAGCGATGTGATGTGTGCTTGAGTATCCTGTATGAATCAAGTGTAGAGCAGAGTTTGTGTCTCTCCAGTTATGTATCTATCTTTAGGACCCCTGGGACTAAAGTACCACATCTAAAGTGTCACATAAATTACACAGGAAAAGCTGCTCAGAAAAAAGAACTCGTACATGTGTGCATGCATGATGCATGAATGCTCTTTTTACTCAATGGCTTTTCATGAGATTCTCGAGGAACGTTATGTGCCTCATTTCTTCACTGTCATGCCATAGGACAACCGTCTTTGCACATTATATATTGCTCGGAGCAGCTTGAAATTTTTGAATATGACTAATAATACAATGACGCAAGGGCAAAGGGTCTTATCTTCACGTAATAGAGAGGGTAATCGCACACAACCCCTACTTGCTATATATTTATTACATCAAATGCATTCATAATATTACATGCGGGGATTACGTTCTTGAAAAACTTTTTTTAAACTTTAGATGCTGATCTTCCTTTCTTTAGCTGCTTATATTGTTTTTTTTTACAAAAATCTTACGCTTTGTTTTGAAGCTTGCGTCAGAAACTAATTTTTAAAACTGTTCCAACACTTTCATCTTGCCACTCCTTCAATCGATAGTAAAAACCTCTTTTGATGATTACTTCCGCAGCCTATGCAAAGGTAATCATGGAAAAGACGCAACCACGACAAAGAAAAATTACTAGACATATAAGGACGATAAAAGAAATCTGGAATTGGCAGTTTAAATTCTTTGCACTCGATCAAGTGATACGACTCACTTGGGAGAACTTTCCATTACCATTTCGTCATTTACGGTGTGTACGTCTTCACTGCCCCTCTCTAACAAAGGTACTTGCTACATATGCTCACAACCCTCCTGCTATAAAACAACACTGACATAGCACATGAATATACCTACAAAAGTAATCGAATACTAGGATACGCGCTTGATGTCGAATCCTTAAGCAATATGTTCTAAAAGAATGAGTTGAAATTGCAATCCAAACCTGAGGTGAAATGCCTACGAGAGCAAGTAACAAAATTGAGATAGTTTTCTCTACTCTGTAACCATCTCCATGAATGGATTGCATTTGTATTTGTTCACTCAGTTCGTTCTACTACGCCGATGAACTTTAGTACTATGAAAATCTCTTGCTTTCCATTTGTCCACTTTGTCTCTCTTTTGCATTTTGCATAAGTTTCGGTTATCATCTGAAATTTATTTCTAAAAATTATGCTACCAAACCATACATTATGAACTCGGGACGGTTTGCCTTGCTCATCAAGCTACCGCTCCAATATTTTTAATCGCAACTTCCAATCTCACTCAAAGTGAACCTTTGAGTATTTTTTTGTCAAAATTCTACAAAATTCATCTATACCAGGGGAATGGAATTCTTCCGCAAGTCGTAGAACCCAAGAGCAGTAATGGTAGCAGAGAGAAATTTAAAAAATGAAGGTTGGATTTTGTATAATATCTCCGTTATATGAATGGGATCGTTTCGTTCCTGTATCTATTTGAATTCGAATTTATGGATGGTGCACCGATGAATATTAACTTTTGTCTTGAACCCATATTCCATCAGAATAGGCAGTGTAAAACAGAGATATGAGTTGCTATCTGAATCCCAATGTCAAAGGCAACAGCTCCGAATAACTGCTCTCCAGACGTATATTAAAGGATCAGACGTTATTGTATAGGTAAGAGTGGGGGAATAGGCTACATTACATGCATTGAAATAAGGCGTTTATCATAAGCCCAAAATGCTACTCTCGTTCTTAATAAAATTCAACCATTCCAGCAGTAGTTCTCCTCGTCTTCCTTTACGAATCGTCTCTATCTCCTCACGCAGTTCCCCATTTTCATCTTGCGTCTCTAACATGCAATTTTTGTACGTGGAGAATGGAAACTATATATTTTTTTTGTTCTTTGACGAAATGAAACATTCCTATGGAACATTTTCTGCATTCCATTTGTGTTTTGTCTCGTTTTTGCTATTGTGTTAGCTTTTTCCAACCATTCCCTCAATTTCAAATGACAATTGATATAGCATGCACTATACGGGAGAAGGCACTGGAACAATAGTGGATATGTCCATCATAACAATACCATGGATGAATGTGTGGCTGCTCTATTTCGACTTGGTGTCATTTCAGATTGAGAGACAAGCACGAACTCCCGATTCCCGATCCAGTTAGCCATTTCTCAAATCGCTACTGTTACCATATTACGTACAATGTTAGCTCCTTAAACCGGCTCCATCCATAAAATTGAAGCTTTGTTGTACGTCTATCTGACTGAAAGGATGCTATACTGTAGTAAGGAAGGAGTCGTTCGGACTAGAATTGTAGTAAAAGTAATGCTTCTGAGTGTATTATGTTCACGTACATCACGTTAAGAATGTACGTGTATGTGATTTACACGAGCATCTAAAAAAATTTGAATTTATTCAATGGCTTGGTGTCATGTGCTACTCGCAAAATTGTTTCGGTCTCCTGAAAATATCAAGAAACAGGCGAACACCCCCGCGTTGCATTTTACTTCAATATAACCAGAATCCTAGCAGTTACAAAAAACCGCGCTATAAAGCCGCAACTGTGTAATTATAAACAGTCGAATCATCATTTTAAACTAACAATCAACCTTTCTTTCTTTTGGTTAGGATTAAAACCGATGTTAGGGGCTGTGTAAGATTATCGATTTTTCAAACACGTCGAGGGACAGGAGGGAAAGTTTTGTCCTTGCTGCTGAAACACACATCTCCGACCCTGGAAGAAATGATGGTAATAAGAAACTGCTCATAGAGCATTGTAATATCTGTAGCCATAGCCATTAGATTTTACATTGGTGTGGGAATGATGGGATTGTTGAAGATAGGACGGGTGGTTTGGGACATGCTCATGCCCATTCCATGTCCCTTTTTTATTCAGCACTGATGTTCCCTGTGTCATAAGTACTACACTTCTTCCAGTATAAAATTCCATTGTGCCATGCTTGCTGCCAGTTAGCTCAAAGACAGAAAGATACCTTTTTGGTAACATCTGTAGCACAGTAAAAGACGCATCTCCCTCCACACACCATCTCACCACGGATGGAAAGACGAGCATGCACGTTTTAGCATTTCAGTCAGTTACTGAAACAGATAATACAAAGCTACAACAGGCATTCTGATGAGAAGCGAAACGAGTTGAAGAATGAATACAGAATGAAATGAAATGCACGACAATAGCACAGGATTACTTCACTTGATGCGTTTTGTGAAACGGCACAGTTTTATCGGCATCATGTGTGTGTGTGGATGCTGGGAGTAATATTGCGCTACTCGTACACACCAAGTATTGCTGATCTTATTAAATGTACTGTATATTGTCATTGCTGCGATATTTCATTGTGGGATTTCATGTATATTGCTCCAGTTTTTGTCATTCGACTCATCTGCCCAAATGATTTCAAAATGAAAATCTGACATCAAAAACGCATAGAAATGAGTTCATTTTCCTCCTTTTCCTCATTGTTTTCATTGCTCTCTCCTCCTCTCAAAGTATTAATAAAGTGGACAAGCGGAGGGACGGGTTTTTAGTGGGGGATTATTCATGAAAACTACTAAAGGAGCCTTCTCTAACGTTTATTATGGTAAAAATGTATTTAATTTCCTTTTAGTACTACCTGCGCACTGCTCTAGTAAGTTTTTATCCTGTAAATAATAAACGAAACCTTGATACGAATGTGCTTTTGAAACGGTGAATTCATGCTTGAAGAAACAGAAATAATTCCACTAACTAATACAATACTCTGATATTCGTATTATTTTTTAGATTCACAGTGATTTGAAGTAATCATTCGGTTCTATATCTATATTTGGTATATGTAGATCAGAATTAACATGGAAAATAACTAAACAAAAGGAACACAACTGCTGGAAATGTATATATGTTGTAAAATGGAGTAAAATCATAACCACATTTTCACAGCCCTATTCAAGTGTGTTCAAATGTTACACACATGACGGTTTTGAAGATGAGCCCGAAGTGTGCATTTCTCCGGATCTGATGTGTACTCGTCACCCGTATTGCACATTTTTTCGCTATCAACCAAGACCTTTAAATGTTTTTCTTGTCCTCATACGAGGAAGCATAAAATTCAAGGAAAATGTACAAGTTTGCCTTACCATGCAGTTTGTGTAAGTTTTTTTACATGGTGAATGTATGCATTTTACGGTCTGGTAATTCTTTGCATGATGTCTCAGTATTCATGCATGCGCATTGGGCATTAGTGTAGCAAAGGCAGTAAATATATCATGCAAGTGCCCTTTCCAACAAGATATAGCAACATTGGGAGCCATTCGCGGATATAATAAAATATATGTAGGGTGAAGATTTTTGGATTCCAGGAGAAGAGAAAAAAATGCTTTCCTTCAGATCCCTCTTTCTCCATGCTCGGCGTCGTGCCAAATGGTAGACATGAAGATGAAATTTATGTTGAAAGCTATGTAAAAATCCGCATACGATGGAAATGACGATGACTGAGTGGATGAATAAAGAAAAAGTAAGTACGTACTTCACTACAGTTCTGGGTAGGTAGATGGTTTTAACAACGGAAGGAAAATTGTTAGATGACACAATTTAAACAGCCAAACTGACAACGTAATGCAATTTACACGAGACAGTATGCCCAGCCATTAACATTGCTTTTGAGATGAAGAAGATTGTTTCAAATGTCGATAATATCATGTGAAAGAAAAGGTTAATTTGTTGTTGGGAAATTAAGCTGGAAAACTGAATTATCTATGTCAATCCTATTTTGGGAGCATGTAAGCTTTCCTCGACATAACGGTTGATTAAGATATCTGCGTGATAATCCCAGCAAAAACACTTTTGAGTGTTTCCTGTGAAATGTGGACAATTTTTAACGCGTAAGTTTTATACTTTTTGGGGCAACTACTGTGTAATATATCTAATTGAAATCTAACTGAAGGAAGACTTAATTGAGATCGGAAAGTTGACTTCAATTACCACAACAATTTGGTAGCGGAAGTTCGGTTACATTCCAATGATCACGATTAAGACATTATTAGTCATATCTTCAAGAATATCTTGACTTGGTTTCGGTATATCGTCTGTAACGGAACATGATGCTTTTGAAAGAAATACCTGGTTTTGAACTCATATAAGATCAGTTGTAGATTCATATTTATACTTCAGCATTTGTTTGCTGGAATTTCAAGTGAAGTATTCCGAAACGAAACTAATTTAATAGGATAGTTCTCACTAGACAATGTTGGACTGTAGTGCATAATATCTATTAGACAGCAATGTAATAGCATTACAACTTTCATTTTAAAGGTATCGGTTTGATGAAACGTTCATCATATTAAATTAACCACATGCCATGATGTGAAGATCGATACCTATCGTTTCTATAGTCTGTTTCGGCATTGTTCTTTCCGGCAAGCAACGTTCAATTAAATCCAGCCAACAAGAAGTAATATCCATTAAGTTTTCCAAGGCAAACATCGTGTACATTATACCTACATTAGCTGTTCAATTGTAATTTGCCTCCATGCAATTTCCGTTTTTACTCAAACTATGACGTTCTATCATGATCCATTTCATTAAAAATCAGTTAAAAATATCTACTTTTAGGCGTAATTTTTGGATAAATAATCTAAAAATCCAATGAAATGAAATTGTATGCACTTAATTACATTGCAAATATATTAAATAAATTACCTTTAAGTTTTTAAGTTGGTAAAATATGGAAGTTTTGTATCAAAAGGAACATGTTGAAGGTGATTGTTGGTCATAGGGTACCAAATTAAAAGCTACCAACGTGTTAACATGAATATCTAGTTATGGTCGACTGTCTTGTCATTTTCTTTTTACTGGAAGCCGTCATGATGCAGTTTTGTAGTCGCAACCTTTTCCCATAAGCTTCTCAGGTAATAAGCTCATGTTGGCGTTTGAAATATTTCTTAATCTTCCGACAACCAATATTATGCATCGTAACATGAGACATAATGTATAACCACACCCCCAAAAGCGGAAAGGAGAATATACATACAAACATCATGTGAAAGTTTTTTTTTCGTTAGTTTGAAAAAGTATTTCTGGGTTAGATTTTTGTTTCTGATGAAGAAGGAAGCTCAGATATTATACACCCCGCTTGTTTTGTTAGCTTTTTTTTGTATTTTATCTTTAGGTTAGAAGAAGGGAAGCAGATAGAGAAATACTGGATTTGTAGTGTTTTCACAGAAGAGATAGATATAAAACTCACGCTTCGCACCTGCTCGATGTTGTTTTTCCAATAAATAAGGGGAATAAAATTGCTCCATCTCAAAAGATCGTCTAGTAGCACTATCCATATTCCTATGTGCATCACTCCCTGTAATAATAGAGCCATATGTTACCATCACTAATGATATTTCCAAGCAATACTGAAGAATGCATCAGGAACACTCGCTGAAGCAAGCGTCGAGATCCATAGATTGTGTGTTATTCCGTTTAGTTGTTGATGTTGAGTATACTTTGCCTAGAACATTTTTGTATGATCCCTATTTTTTTGCTTTGCTACCAATGTGCATATACATTTTTCTACTTTCTTGTTATTGTAATATTAGGCATTAGATGATTGTATTTGTCGGTGTCTCCTTGCTTTACTTTGACTTCGTCTCTCCTTGCCGTTTCCTTTCAATCATCAGTTCAGTCGGGCGCACAGTAGTACCTATGTAGTGAGGCATATGCCAATATTATAGTCTCGATGACGAATAGAAAACACGACTCACATTTGCATATTCAACAACTAGCAGTTTTTCAGGGTGTAATAATATTCCAATGCAGTCATCCAGTCTTCCGTAACTACTACTAGCGTCATGGACAACCCTCCTCAAACTATACTAGCAAACTTGAACTTTATTCCGAACTGATTGGAAAGTTAGTTAGGTATATTTCACGGTATGTTAAACTTTTAAATTGAAAATTACTCTACACAGTTGTTTACAACATTAGTTTGATTATTAGAAGAATTAATGCCCGCATTGGAGAAAGGCTGAATAATATTCATATAGGATTGTTGTATACCTTGCAGAGTAAAGCTAAGGTTTTAGGTATTCAGCAAGTCAGCCCTAATTCTCACATTGTACCAAAAGTACTTTTAGTTTTCCTTTAGCAATACTTACAATCAGCATCATAGTCGTGACCTCAATTTTTATAGCATGAATTAGTTAGGCCTTTTGTCAGAACGTGAAAACATATGAAGTAGTTGGTAATATAGTGCTGTGTTGCCCTCAATCAATTGGTGTTAGCATCATTATAGTTTATAGTAATCATCCCAAGGCAATATAGCATAATGGAAGTTGGTAGAAGAACAGAGAGAAAATGGTCTAATATTCAAAGTTTAATCATGGCAGATCCCGAAAATAATATGTCGCTATTACTGCAGCAATTCGTTTTTGGCAAAACTCCTTTATTACAGTCGCCATTACAATTACTTTCCTTCTCTCTCACTTTTTTAAGTTTACTTTATTTTGGTTCATGGTGATGCAACGTATCGTTAGCCAAGCCAGTCTCTGCGAATATATGGGAAGGCGGGCGGGTATATTACACAGTATGTCTCAAAAAGTCCTCGTTGTATCTCTTATAGGAAATTGATGTAACGGACATAATGGGAGAAGTTACAGTAAGCAGTAAAGGAAATGGTGCGCCAGTTTTTCCCAATTTTCCAATGTTTCCAGCCAGTTTGGCCAAAGTCAATTGAAGATCATCATGGTCATGATCATTGAATGTGATGAAGAGGCTCATTTTCCTGCTTACAACAGTTGTAAGTATACTTATACACTACAACGGCATTAGTTGGAGGCATGCTTCCATTTCTCCAAACGAACTCAGCGTATATATGAAGGGAAAAGTGTGTAGTATTTTTGGCAATGCAATGGAGAATAGTTGCTATTCCAGAAAATAATGTATTAGGCATGAGCTAGCAATTCTTGTCCGGATAAATTTCCTCGTCTAAAAGTATAATCTACCTTTTTGGAACAGTCGTAGTATAAGGGAAAAGCATTTTCCTCTTTCGAAAATGCCACTTGCAGACTACACTTGTAACGATAACTGCCTTCAACATTTTCTTAGTTTCCAATCTCACAAGACGTTTTGCGCTTCTAGAAATATATATGTATGGATATATAGTTGATAGTAAACGAACTCGTGGCAGGCTATATACGTGGAGATTTTGTGAAAAGAGAAAATGAAATTTAGTTTTCTTTCTAAGTGGGAATGGGCTAAGTTAGAGTAACTTTGAATGGTTTATATATTATTATATCCACCTTGTACTCCAGCTTACTAAAAACGTACAAAACGTAACATGAGATATCTTACGTGCACATGGATGATGGCGAATCGCGTCATTTCCACATTGCTCTTGAAGCTCAACAAAAACTGTGTGGGCTTCTCTGATATATTGTTATAAAGGCACAGTGAAAAACGAAGAGGAACAGCAGAGCAAAGTCGTAGAATGAATATAGCAGTCATGGAATAGTGCTCACTATAGCGTTATTATGGGCAATACAGAAAGCTAGTAAGCAGCTCAAGTTTCCTTTTCCTCTCTTTTCCCCGTTACTTTCTTTTTGAACCATTTTCACCAAAGCTCTTTTTCTCCAGCCATTACATTGCCTTTTTTGGATCAGTCAGCCCAAGTTTTTCCCTTTCTCTCTGTTGAGACAGAGAGAGAGAAAAGGGAAAACGAGGGAAAAAGTACCTCGTATAGCAAATGGAAAATGGTTGGAGACTGCCATTCAGAATGGGTCCAGGGATTGCCTTTCTTCCTGTTCGATTTTCGATTTATCAGGATCTTAAGACTACTTCTAGTAGTTCTTCTCTAACGACTCCTACCATTACATTACGTCTACTACAACAATTTTTTTTTCTTCGTCTTCTCTCTTTCCCATTTCCCTTCTCGTCTATTCCCCTTTTTTACTTCTAACTTACATTCTACTTAACGCTTCACTGAGCTTGAGTGAGTGAGTTATGGCTATGACCTTTTTGGATTACAATTTATGGCTAGCGTGGTTGGCACTTTATGAGTTTTATTAAAAGTTCGCTCTCCGTTTTCAATATATGGCTTTCTCGTTCCTCGCCTCGTTTCAAAAACGGTCTTGCTAAGAGTCAAGGTAAAATATATGTGTTCATCTGCAGGACCCACCATGATTATTACCGAAATGACGATCTAATACCTTTACTGATTCTCGAAACATAGATAAAATAGCGTTCTGTACACCACATGTACCATAACTTTTACTCACTCACTCACATCACATCACATGCCATGTTTCTCTAGCTAAACCAAGCTTTTGGAAATAACTCCAGTTTCCTCTAATGTATCTCCTATATTTCGCTCTTGACGACTGCTTGGATGGTAGACTATTATTGCGATTCTTTCACACATACAAATGTGTGGTTGACGGAAAGCATATTTTGTATTAGCAACATTCCGACGGAGCATTCACAAGATTTTGACTTTTGGAATATCGCCATCACTGATTCATGAGTTTGGGGATGGATGGATGGATGCACTGAATGGAAGAGGATTGATGTGCAGATTACCAAGTCTCCTTTGCGTGACACTCAACTCATGCATGCATGGAGTGTGGCGTTGAGTATGCTTTCTGATTCTATCCATGAACTCAATATTTCCCTCATATTGCATGCACTGCGGCATCCTCAACTTCATCTAAAAGTATGATGGAAACCAAAATTATTTAAAAAATCATCTCTTTACTTGACTCTGCAAGAACAACAGAGAGGAGAAGAATCGTCAGACGAGTTCTATGCATTAGAAATGATGCTTCATTCTATGACAAAGCATCCATATTCCAAAGAATGGCTGAGTTGCTGAGCTATCCGCAGCATGAACGGGAAACTACTACTACATGGCCCATATTATTCTAATATTATTCATAATAGAAAAGGCCAATTTTTGAAGTTGGAGACTAGAAATTGCTTCAGTAACGATAAGTATGAATATATACAATATACATATCATCTCCATCCACTGCTTTCACCTGGCACCCTTCATGTTATCATGATGTCGTCCTTTGAAATGTCGGAGACTTGAGAGTAGATTGTGGTATCAGCGTCTAAGATTATCGATTCAAGTCTTGTTTTTCATATTATGCATGGTTCAGAATACGTCAATAGCATGATCGTCATCATCGTCATAGGATAACATAACGACAAGGATGATGATGAGGGCCACAGTTTTGATCACAGAGACAGAGGAGAAAGTTTGGTATAAAAATATGAACAAGACTAATAGTACTTAAGCGAACAACCATTTTCCCCGTGAAAGCATCTTGAGAGATAATGAAACGACATTTTGTGCGTTGCCGCAAGCATCTCGTTATTACAATTATGATAGGTACGTGCACATGCATGCATACTTTTTGTCATCTCCACTTCCTCCACTTTCAACGTTAATGCAAAGAAGAGACCATGAGATGAGGATGGATAATATGCACATGAGTGTAGAGGAAAGGAACAGAGGATCATGTTGAGAAGGTTCACTTGCTTTCATTGTTCATGGCTAATGTAGTATACATAAATAGAATGGGGAAAACAAAGTAGAATTTTCCATTAGACGGAAAACCCATCTTTTCAAATAGGCTAATTCCATTTTGGATGGTAATGTATGCTTATGGAGAAGAAAAGTAAGGAGTTAGCGTTAGCTCCAGAGTACTAGTTGGTTGTGGAGGAAGAGGATACTGACGATATGAATATAAGCTATAGAAGTAATGGCATGCCATATGTACATTCGGTGCTCGTGGAACAACCACATTTTCCAGTAAAAACTATCTAACGTTCTCACAAAACAACCGATCTACTCAGCATACAAAAACAGAATGAGAGGAGAGAAGGAGCACATGATGAGGACGAGGGCAACACTATACATCGTCATACACCATCATCAAAACTCCTTTACTATGCTGGAGCTATTCTGGCAGTAACGGTGGAGAACAATCCAAAGCATGTTTTGTATGTATGCAGTTTTGAGAGGCATAATAATCCATGCAAAGAATTTAGAGTGCCACTGAAAAAGCAAGTAGGGGAAAGCGATTATGGTGGTGAAGCAAAAACATTATGGAGAACTCCCTTTTTCCAGGGTAGGAAAAGGAGTTTTGGAACTTGTACGATGATGATATCTTATGAATAGCTTGTATAACCCTTCATTATGATTCTTCAGCTAAGTTTTGTGACTACTTATTACATGCGAAGATCGACAAACTTGCAATTTCCTGTGCTTGCTCTCACTCATGATGACGTAGTTTGAAAGAGTCCACACGAGTATATTACCCCAATGTATATTTCCTCTCAACCTGACAAACTGAGAAGGGTACGTAACACTGACTCAGGGTAAATGAAGAATGAGTGAGTAGCTAGCGTTATCGCGTATTCTCCATGGAATGAACTTCCATATGGAAATATGTGAATGTACGTTTACGTAATGTAGTGCTCATGCATGGTATTCATATGTAATGTTTTGTTATCCACGGCTGATAACGCATCTCTATCTCCATTCTCCACATAGAAAAGCACAATTTACTTCACTTCAAGTATATAACAATGTTTGTTACTGTCGACCTAAGACACACGGAATTTTAATAACGTACACACACCTACTTACTTACATTATGCATGTTATAGTGCATGAAGACATGCTTCAGGTAGCTTTTCTTGGCAAAGCTCCTTTTTTGAAAGGAAAACTTTAACATATCTACTCTAATTTTTTAATATTTTGCTAATTCAAGGCAATGAAGTTGCAGAGACAGTGAGATTAAAATACCAATAAATATGATGCAAGCAGAAAATTGGTGCCGAACAGTTTCTTAAAAAATGGCTTGGTTGTAAAGAAAAGGTCATTCATAGTCACCAAAATTATGGAATATAGGCCCTTATTTGAAATGTTTGTGTGCATCCTATAATATGACTAAACTTAAAGGATAAATGGATGGATTGAAAAAGTCTGAAAAGTTTAGCTTGAAGCAACCATTTCATACATGGATGAAAGTTTTTGTGTGAGGAAAATGGAAGATGAAACCAGAGGAAAAGGAAACATGTACGTAGACTCCGGCACTTGTTAAAATCATATACGACCAAGTAACTTCACTCTCTATTTGGTAACTTCCATCATGCGATCTTTTCGGTGAATGTACTGCCACTCAAAAAAGTACAAGAGAAAGGAGACGAAGAACACAGTTTGGAAATTTCACCGGCTAATCTCATGTGTTGGGATGGCTCTCTCGAGTCCAATATTCTTCCTAAGGGTCTAATGCCACTCTTTTGAGAAACAACCCATCTCAGAGCTCATTCATCTATTCTTCCACGATCCATTTCCTCCATATAGGCTCTACATATACATTTTTTAACTTGAATTTTTTCATACTATATATTACTTATACGTCGTCTGCTCTTCTAAGTTGCTCCAATATTTCATTCTAGATGGATGTCGGCTTTTTTTGGTAGCATCTGTTCCGCAAAAAAATAGTGGAATCAGCACCAGATGAACCTACAACCTATCTATGGCTCATCTCCCAGTGACTTTTAGAACATCCTCTATGCATGATATGGCATGTATGAAGTATGAGAAAGAGGCTATTATGAGAATCTTGGAAGGGTACTCGACTCTGTTGGCATTGAGGAATTTTTCTTCTTCCCTTCCTGTCTATTACACCATATGAGATATGAAGCGAGCAAGAAGAGTAAAAAAAAGTGAAAAAATTGGGCAAAAATCGAGAAAAGTTGAGACGAGCCCTGAGTGCCACACATGAGCTCTAATTCACATGAACGCTAAACTCACATCGTCTCTATAAAGCAAAGTATAACTTGATATATTATAAGAAGTATTTTGATGAAAGTAGGGAGAAAAAGAACGAGCGGAACTTTCACCCGGTGTGCATTCTGACAGATAAGCTTATGACTGATAGCGTGTCATGTACCATGAATCAAGTGGGAGATAGAGGATTGGATGGTTCTTTGAAATGAGTTTTCTCATCTTGCACCACTAAAAAAGCACACACTACGAAACGGCCAGTTCAAAAGTGGAGGTTGTTCATTCCTTACATTAAACTAGATTTTCACGGTAAGTTCATAAAGAATTTGGTGAATGAGCACTACTTCAAACATAGGGGTGATTACTAATGTATATAATTATGGGAGATTCACTACCATTTCATCTTGCCCCCATTTCAGAATGCGACTGACAATGGGCTACGTATGAGAAAAGGATTAATATTAAAATAAAAACTGGAAAGGTTTTTTTTTGCATGCATATTTAGTTGGATTTTGAATAAGTCAAAATATATAAAATTCAGAATTTTTAAAGGAGCTGAATTTTCAAAAAACCAATTAATTCCAAATTTCTCCAAATCATTGAGCATACGTTGCCTTCCACCCAGATTTCTGGAGAGAGTCTACTCTGTCTTTTATAATGGAATATGAAGGAAAGTAACACACTATACTGGTTACTGCTCAATTTGGTACGTACTTCAACTCATTTTTATTCCAACTAGCTAACTCCAAAATGGTTTGGAAGGAACCCCGCGCATTGAAAGATACACAAAGATCAAGTGGATGGCAAGAAAGAGGGAGCATAAAATGAATGCCAACACAGCAACAAACGGCATAAAGAAGAGTAGTGGGTTGTAGGAGACCGATTTTCGGGGATAAAATGGCTTCTCCAACGATGATGATGGGAAGAAGGCTTTATTTGTTTATACAATTCTCTCCTCTCCTACTTGACTGCTGCTAACTGCATGCTCCTCTCAAACATTACGTTCCTCGCACCGTCTTATGCTTCCATACAGTGCCTGCTCCCATTTACTTTTTCCCGATATGAGCACCAGCCGTGTGCCTTAATTGACCGTTAGTGTCGAATAAATTACGATTACGAATGCCTGCTCCTGCCATTTACGTTGTTTTGTAGCTGATGCAACTCCTGGTCTTTAAGAGTGATGCAATGAGGGAGAAGAAGACGTTTACAGCAGAATATTATTATTACACTACTCTGCACATGGCAGTGTGTGTAGCATAGGGGCTCAACTTCCTCGTCTCGGGCTGAAAATGTTCTTCATATCGGGAATGAAACTGATATCAAGCCATTAAGAATGAAAAATTAGTCTACTTTCCGGGAGTAAAATGATGTGAAAACTTTAGAGTCCTTTGGAGCACATGCGATACGGGGAGATGTAATTGGAATGAAGGAATATAAATGTATATCATGAACTAAATGAATGAATGCATTCTCCTTGATGGCACTAACGACCTGATGTGTAGTGAAATGAAAAACCATAAAACACAAACCACAGAGGTCCTTAGAGAAGCCTATTTTTGGGCGATACTCACAGTATTTTATATGCATATTGCCATCCACTGTAGTTTTTCAACCAAACAGTTTTTTCCCTCAAAAACTTTTTTTTCTCTCCTTATATTTTTTTTGAATATAGTAGCATTTCTGACTTTTTTACGCAAAAGGAAACGAGCAATGTAATGGAATTCTAGAGCAGTTTTTGGGGATAAAATTGTCATGTGAGATATCCCAAAACCTAGTCTTCTAATAATATGCAGAGGCAGGCGTGTATATCCCATTTTCATATACATTTTAAGGCTTACTAAGCAAGAAATTCGGAGCCAACAATGAAGAAGCAGAAATGAAATAATCCATTCATTCTTCTCTCTCTTTTCTGTTGAAGATATCAACACTCAGCAAAAAATAAACCTTTTCTTTTTCTCGTTTTAATTCCCAGAGCAAGACTCTCACTAAAGAAAAGGGACAATGAGAATGGACGGAAAATGGAGAAAACTGTCTATCAAACACAAGGGGATAAGGGAAGAAACTTTCTTTTTTTGTTAAAATGTCCATTTCATTATTCCAAGCACAGCTTTCTTCCGCAGATTAGAGGAGTCTATGGGTATCTAAGAACATTGAATCTATTGAAGCAAAAATGTATATATAGTCAGTGGTCCATTGAATTACCGAGTGAGAGAGAAAAGAAAACTGCCAAGGCAGCCTTCCTGTGTATATATGAATGTACATGCTTTTTACTAAAGACAGCCAAACGGCTTTTTGTTGGACGATGAAGATAATCATAAGACTAGCAATGAGAGAGTTGCAATAGTGCAGTATTACGTTAAGATGAAGGGAAAAAAGTAGAAACGGAATGCATGGATTTATGAAAGGGAAGAGTAAATTCCTAGTAATAGCAGCAGGATATGTGCTTCATGGCTCATGCTCTTCTTTTCTTCATCTTCGTCTCTATGTCCATAATGTGCCTTTACTTCAATGGAAAGAATGAATATTAGCATTTCTACTCGGTCATGCCAACAGTAATTTCATTCCATTCCCAGCCTCCATTCCCATTTTCCCTGGGAACATTTGCGTTGAACGAAAACTTTTCAAGGAAATGAGCTTCGCTTTCTCTCTCTCTCTTCCACCACTCTGTCTCTTCTTTTTCTTTCTATACTTTTCTTTTCTTACTTTTTAGGCTTAACGCAACACTGAAAATTTCAGAATCGTTTTTATTCCTTATACTGCACTCTATATATATATATGATGAAAGTAAGTAACATTGGTCGGGAAAATAGTCGTTATATATAAGAAAGGTGACTTGGTCTATTAGTTATGTCCCATGACTGCGTTCGAATGGCTATACAAGCTCTGTTTATAGCAGCATTGAGTTGAATGGAAAAGAGGAAAAGAAGGATTCAAAAGAGTTGCACAAGAAGTTTCACCAACAGAATGGAAAATGTTGGAGACAACGGAAAAGTATAATATGGGTTTTCGGTTTAGTGTAGTGAGAGGGGCCATAACGGGAAGCTTTTCATGAGCTAGCTAAGGATGGGCTGCTCAAGAAATGGCATTTCTTAAGACAGTCCCAAACTCTTTCTAAAATTACCAGTCTTGTCATTTCCGTTCGCCTGTTATTGCTACTTTTCCTCTGACTACTTTTCCTACTTCTATTTTTGTCATTTCAACATCTTCTCAAATGTTCCTATTGGACGTAAGCACGAAGGACGTTTACAGCAAATGGAAGCACATTACTCCAAGAAATACCTGACTTGTATAAATTCTTCATTTGGACTTAAATGCGGGAACGGTCTAAATCACATTTTTTAGAAAATCGAATCCAGCAAGACGTATACACTTGTTTTCGGCTTTTGCTTACTAATAATTATTCTAAAAGTCAATTTTCAACAAACCATATAGGCTGAGATAATCATCGATAACTTTAGTGCCCTAAAGATTGGGGACAAAATGTTCAATGTATGCTCATTATATGGTGTCAGCAGCATTAAAAATGAACTGTATGGACTACAATGACAAGTTTATTTCTTTTCCTGCTACATAAGCACAAATAGCAGAAAACATTTCACGAGTTCACGATTTAAACCCAACATAAAAATCCCACCACCGCTCCTGCCCTGCTCTAAACTTTGCTTTTCGTCAAAATTGGTGAATTTCTTGAATTCAGAAGAGTCATTGCTTATATGAATCAAAGCTCTCACAATCAGAAACTAAATGTATAAAGAAAAAAATCCTTTTTCTACTCTACCTCTGGATAAAATCTCTACAGCGAGCAACAACAAAAGTAACTGAAGTGGGTGATATTTACTCCTTCATTGTACTTTTGTGCAAGTACATTTAAAATGCTTATACCTACGCCAGTATAAAGCCTGTCTGTATATGGTAACGTACTTTTTGTTATAAAGTAAAGGATTTCATGTACCTCAACTTGACCCTCCGTGGTAATAAAACAATGATGAAGGGACATAAAATGAACCAAGACAAATGTCAATAGACAGCTAAAACCTTTCCTCCTTACTTTTTCTTCACCCTACTGTGCTGGAAGAGTACATGAATGTATGCATCTTCCATCTTCTCGAAATGTACGAATGAGCAATGAAAGGGGTTGCTTGTATGGATGTTGAAAGCGCGAGAAGTTACTGTTTCAGCCATAATATGATCCTTTATCATTTACAACAGCAGTGAAGTAACTTCTTTTTCTCTCCTTCGAGCTTTCACACAATGCCTCATATAAAAGCAAAGAAAACTGCATATGTACACACGCTCAATCCTTCTCACTTACTCATACGAAACTGCTTCTTGTAGTATATGTATTATGTATTACTTACTTCCTATATAAAATTGCATTGCAATAAGATCACCCACGTATTTCTCATCCTAAAGTTTACTACACATTTGCTAACATCATAGACGTCACTTTACATTCCAGCTTTACTGTAGATAAAGCACATTTATATTACAATAGAAGAGCCCACCAAAATTGCGTAAAAATCCTACTAAAATCTTGCAACGTCGGGATGCGCCTACAGCCCCAATCCAACAATCGCCAGAAATGCTTGCTGAGCTACTAGAGAAAATCATGGGGGCATATTATTATGTTTGTTGTTTCACACGTCATCTTATAGTGATAAACATACAGACAGGGTATTTTCACACTCACCCTCAACACCACTTTTCCATCTCAACAATAATGACTAATGCAGAAATGTACCTGACATTAAAATATTTTATTGTTTATCAGCTAAAATAGAATGTAATGCGATGCAGTTTCTTCTTGACCGTGCGTAAGACAAGTGGCTCTAATTTAAACAGCAACAATATTGATACCACTACTGATCAAAAACAACCAATTTAGTTGTGTGACTGGCAAGTGCAATAAATTTCAAATGATGACCTTATCAGCTCCTGAGCTACAAAGTATATAAATAATCATGCAATAGTTTACTATTCTTATTACGAAGTACACAACCAAAGTAAATATTTTGATATTTTTCTTAAATTCCTAACTTTAATGATAATAAATTTGGACTACGAACAAGGATTCGTAGGTATAGGTATGTATGTACCGCACCGCACCGCTAATAGGTAAAATCTTGTTTTGATTTGTGATACGAAGTAAATCAATTGGAATTTTGAGCAATAAATGCATGCCCAGCCAGACCCATGAATTTTGTCAATTTGTATTCCAAACCAACAACATTGGTTAGGATTTTAATACCTATATCGTCAGATTTGTTAAAACAAATTGTTATGAAAAACATAAGTACATAAGAGAGGAGATAAAATGACAAGCGATATAGGGTGTAGGGAGCAAATCAGTAGAAAAATATCAGAATGCAGCCTGGCTATAGGATCAGGTAACAACAAATAACAATGTTTGTTTCGGTTCCTGTTCGCAAACACTACTCTGTACAGTAAAAATAGTGTATCTTGTTTTAATGATTCGCCAATATTCAACAAGTCTGTGGGTGGTCCAATCTTACATTTCGATATCGTCGTTTTCAGACAGTTTTAATTCAAACGAAGGGCAATGCAGCATCATCATCTGAAAACTTAATGTTTTCATTGACAAGAAGTTTTAAAAGATTGAAATCTCAATTTTTATTTTGAAAATGCTCAACTAAGTAAATCCAATCGCTTCATGAGTATCAAATCATACTCGTAAACTTGTAGTTTGTAGCAGAATTACAAGGACTATATAACCGGTCAAATGATATGATCAAAATTTAAGGCTGCTATCATGGTGGCAATCCAAGACATTCATTATCATTGAAATGAAGAATTTTCTTACAAATTGACTATAATCAAGTTAATTAAGCAAAACTTTCGCAGAAAATGTGATGTTTGTGGCCCAAAATTGCTAGCTTTTATGAGACAACATCATATTTTCATAGAATATCATCATAAGTTTGTGTATTATTGAGACATCAATTTCGGCCATGGCCCCATCTACATACAAAACTTTTATACCGTTATATAGTAGTAACAAAATCTTCAAAAATTTATTGCTTCATGCTGATTCTCTATTCTGGTCGATGAGAATTCGAAAGCTTAGCAAATATCTCGTTGAACGACTTTTGAAGTGTAGTACCTACTGGATGACATTTCATTGGGAAAAATATTCCTGAACAATCCGCATTAGTTTTAGGGGTTTTCCTATGTTTCATAAATGGACTAACGGTTCTCATAACCTACCGTTTAAAAATATTGTAAATTAAATCAACCATATTCTACGGATTTTGAAAGAGGATCTACCCGCAAAGCGAAGGAACCATGGACGGATGGTACTATAGCAGTCGGGTTAACACATGATATTAATTAGTACCACGATGACTCGTTGCATGAACTCAATTTGGACAGTGAAGCATGCGTAACCTGAAACTCAAACATGGACGTAGTAATGAAGTAAAAATAAGCGATGAGTGCATACATAATTTAGTTGGTCTAAAACATCCAATCTGTAACGTAACACATTGTAAATTTAGACTACATGTGTATTTCAGATTTAAGTATTTCGTAATTTTTCTCATATTATTGTACAATCAATGAACAGTTCCAATTCAAATGCATGGATTGTGCACACCATCACTCTTTTTTGATATTTTGAAATTCATTCCCATTCCACTCGAGCAATTTGTGGTGGTGAACAGTGCAATCTTATTTTTAAAATGATTCTCAAACGACATGTCTTTTATCCTCGATGACGGTTTGAATCACTCATCCATAAATAAACCTCAGAGAAAACCTCAAATTTATCTCAACATTCCCAAATACTGCTAGTAGCCAAGTACACGCACGTAGTATGTCTAGTGTGTCTACATTATTTGCTCATTCTCATCAAAAAAGAGGAAACCCAAAACGAATATAAAGGACGGTAATTGTGCACTAAAGCCGAAAACCTATAATAACGCTATATAGTCGTGCTTTAAACCCATACAACATTGCATGAATTTCTTTCTTCAGCTGCAGCACTGACTGACTGTCACTGGCATATGACGACAACTGAAACAGCTAAAAATTTGCTGCTATTGGTAAAATAAAAAAAGTGTCATATCAGAAAGGAACGAAACGGAGCAGTAAGCATCTTTATAGATCGGTAAATGCCTCCATCAAATTGCCTTACAGTATCGTAGAAGACGTTTGGGAATCTCATTTTATGTATTTCTTGCTTGAAAACCTTCCTCCATTATTTCATGTTTTTTTTCTTCTGGTGATGTGTCTTCCAATATGCATGCGCTTCACTCACGTATACATCCGTGAAACTCTACATTTTCCCCTTCCTTTCCCAATTTCAAAGTTTTTTGCTTGGTTATAATAAATGCGCTCCATTTCGATATACGTATGTACTTTGACTGTAGTCAGCTTTCGTCTCGCTCTCTCTCTCTCAGTGTAAACAAGTGAACCTCGTTAGTTAGTTAACAGGCAACAAGAAATAAAGTAAAACGAGTATAAAGTGAGTAACTGATGTTATTACGCCTTTTTCGTAGGCAATTTAGTTGCTGGCACATGCTTCCTCATCCACATATATAACATTCACCAGAGAATAAAGTGTCAACCAGACGACATGATGCACTTTTGCCACATTTCTTTTACAACTACTAAATGCTGACTTTGTGCATTTTCTAACTGCTCTAACGGCCACATCTACCATGGAATGGAATGGGATGTCACACGGTTAACTTATGAGTATTGCTCTGTCTTTTCAGTCCCATTCTGGCTGGCTCGTTTTCCTGCTTTTATTTATACTTTGGGTTTTAACAACATTCAAAATGATATTTTGAAAAGTTTTCACGAGGAAAACTCTAATTAGCTCTGGAAAATTAGTTTTTGAATTTCCAAAAACTTTTCTACACATAATCTTACCCTTCTCTGATTCTGATGAGACAGCCGCAGATATGAGAGTTTGTAAAAATCGTATTACAAAACAAAACCTGGTGAGATTATTATGTACAGCGGGTGGAGTAAAGCTCCCGCTTTTACACTCCTTTCACTGCTAATTCAGTACTGCAAAAATGTATCAAGTGTATATATAAATGAGAAATCGCATAATAAAGTACACAAAAGCACTAACAATAGTTCGTACTCTGTTCTAGAAATATTTAAGCAGTAGTGGGGCTAAACGAGCGTGGTAAGTGCCATTTATGTCTTCGAGCCTTTAGAGATAATGAGAAAGTACAAGACTACTAAAAATTCCTTCACTCAAAAAAGGAATCCTTGTTGTGTTTTTTGATTTGGATTGAGAACATGTAGGTAAAACTACATGTTTGAGAGTTTGTTGCTCATGTGCGCTTAATGAAGGACGGCTAAAATGGCAAAGTACGCCATTCTCAACAAAACTCATGGCTTTTCACCAATTTTATTGATTGCTTCAAATTCTAGCTCGCAAAAAAATCGCATAAATTTTTTTTGTCTCTACTATGGCTGGGACTGCACTCAAAGATATAGGAATTCCGTTGGAAAAGCTTTTCAAAACACGTTAAATGCCTCTTTGTGTCTAGTGAATGCTTAAACTATATGAACCCATTAGTGATTCTGGGGAAAAATGGAAGGTTTATCTTTTCATCAATCTTTTGTTGAGCTGATCATTGTCTGCCATCAAATGCGTACTATGTACGTTAGAACTACGCGTAATAATTGCACTTTAACTTATTTCACAAATTCATTTACATAATGATTGCCTATATCTTATTTGACAAATCCGTCATCGTAGGTATTGAAATAATTAAAGATGTAGCGGTAATAAAATCCGAGTATCGTTATGATGTTGTAATATTACTTTGACTTCATTTGCATCAGAAAAATTATGCAGTTTCATGTTTTTGATTCATTTTGTCAACTATACCCCTTATAATTCTATTCTATACTTGGATTGCATTGATAATAGCAGATTCACATTACTGGCAATGTGCACAACGCATATTTTTCAACTATACGCAGCAATACATAGTCTGCTAACGAGAACACTTCATTCGTGGTTTTACGGTCAGTTACTTTCAGCAATATAAGAATTGTATCAGAAAGTTCACTCACACAGTCAAATGTCAAGTGTCTCAGGGCAAATGAAATGGTGCGAATGGTAATCAATCGCTAATTTTATCATCCAATGACATGCGCATTATACTCAATCTAGGACACATAACTCGCCCATTAATCGTTTCTATATACGTTCTACACATTATATGAAACGTTAGCTAGGTACTCGTCATAGGAGAACAGCTTGAGGTAATCCAGAGAAAGAGTACAATGGTATCATATATAATGTTTGATTTACCAGTAATAAATTCGACATCATGAGATCAAGCAATGAAATTCTCAAAAAATAAATGTTTGATTTTTATGTGCTCCCCGAAACTGCTCTCATTTGATCGTATTCCCACTCATAAAAAGCACACATTGATACATATACTTTTATATGTTCACCTTATCAACATGTATGGTAATAAATTGAAGCATCTTGATCTGGTTATCGCGCAAGAAAACGATAAAAACAAGCCAGGTCTAAGTGACTATAGTCACATTTAAACGATAATCAAGTCATAATTGATAAACAGATTTTAGTTGCCGATCAACCCCAAAAGAGTAACTTTTTCTGAAGATGAAAATTAAACATGTTAATTTCAAACTGTGAGTGCATACAATTGTATGAATATGTAATAAAAACGACAAGAAGGATGGACAAGTTGGACAGTTACATCGTACATACAATGCATCCAACTCTGCGTGCTCCGTAACCATATAATTTCCTAGTTTACCCCAAACAAGATGCAACCCAATGTTAAAGGGAGAAACAGCGTATCGTATAATATGCTGTGAGTGCACTTGAATAATGATACATGGGGAAATGATTCTAGAAGGAGTTGGGTATTCGTTTACAAAAATTGCTGCAAGTTTTTCAATAACCATTATTGTTATTACTTATAAGACGCGTTGATCTCGTTTGGATTGTTTAGAAGCGTGATGTAGGGAGTCTGAGATGGAGATAATCTGCATAATATCGAATAATAATAAAATGATATACGTCTTGTTGATCCAGATGACATGGAACTGGATTTATGAAACCAAAATCCAAATGCAGATTTCATTAGAGGCAAAAAAGAGCTGAACCCACTGACAGGTTCAGTCAGTCCTATATAGTTGTTAGCCACAGTGGTATAATGTTGCAGAACCAATGTCTGTAGGTGCATTTTTTCACTTTAATGCTCAGAATAATCGGTTTGCTACGCCTGTGTTTGCAAACGCAATTTGACTGTCAGTTTTTGCTGAAAAGTAGTAGAAGACAGCTTGAGCTTCTCTGTCGGTTTCATGTGGATCGATGGATGCTCTCGAGTCGGAGAAAGATGTGCATATGCAAATGAATTTTTCTTTTTGATGTGATACATTACGTTTTCTTTGATACATATTTTGTGGTCAGGAAGATGAATATAAATCGAAATTTGCATCCTACAATGAAAAGTGAAGATATCAAAGCACAACATAAAAACTCTGTCTTTAGAGGAGATTCTCTTTTCAATAGAAATGTCGTCGTATAATTTCCAACAAATCATTTTACGATGCTGTAGTGCTGTTGAAGGGGAAAATTATGATGAGAGATTTACATCTTGAAACATTTTCTCACATCATGCTGAATAGGACATTCTTGAGTGTATATACATGATCATGTTGTTAGAGAAAGAATAGGAAAATGTTGCTTGGGATGTGAAGGTGATTGGTCTGACGAACTTGTTGATTTGATCTTTCAAAGGTGTATTGTTATCAATAGTAGTATTCAAAAGGGATATTTGAAATATGCAGCTATCATCATATATATAGATAGACAGGTATATCGCAGTGCCGCTACTAATTCGTTAGTATTCACGTCAACATCAATAGATATCAAATTAATGTAATCTTGACACTTGTGATCGATACAGGAATGTTGTGTAGATGGGCAAAGCTCATGTCTTGAAAGTTTTGATGGTATTCAAATACTATTTGAATATCTCTTCTGCTGCTTCCGTGACGCTTTGAAACTTTTCTAATGTTGCTAATTAAAATTCTATGTATTACAAGCCCATCTATTCGTTCAAGGGTTGGTTGTGTACAAGACCAATAGAAATTACTTGAAAAATGGTAGTTCCTTTTAAATATTGAGCAGCACGTACATAAAACATGCAATTATTGTAATGTTATTGCCCTTACGGATAGTTCAACGCTAATTCGTCACCATTTTGGAGTACAAGTTTTACAATGATGATGGTCTACCGAAAGTGTGAAGAGAAGTGCAAAATTATCTCCTTGCAAATGATAAGCATGGGTATGGCTATCCCAAGCTTCATACTTCATATTATAATATGGGATACTCACCCTGAAATTATCATTATGCCAACGTTTAATAACCTTAAATATGTTTCTCATGTTCCAGTCTTGATGGCTTAGCAGTACGTGAGCGGACTGCATATTTATAATTGAATTTATTGCAATAAAATTCCATTTTACATTGCATTAGCTTGTCAGTCAGGTGGTTGTGGATTTTAAAACGTGTTTGCAGTTGTTTCATATCGTAATGGAGGGAAGCTATGAGAGAATTCTGAGAAGAATTTATTTTAGTAATTCAAAAGATGTACAGTCTTGCATAATGTGGGTATTTTGGCGAAAAAAAGTATCAAATAATAAAAACGCTCGACGCTGACAAATGCTGAATGAAAATATTGAAAAGAGGTGTATCTACGTTTTTATTTCGTTTTTAAAACTAGCTCTTTCATTAGACTGGGCAAGAATCGCAATTTTGATGAGAAGAATATTCTTTCGGTAATTCAAGTCATTAAAACGTACGTAAGCATAAAGACAGGTCGCAAGGATGTTTTCCTAGCAAAGGAATTATTATAATGCTAGTAACGTAACATAAAAAGGGTGAAGGGGTAGAAAAAAGCAAAGACCTTTTCAAGAATCTGTTTGCGTTTTTGTTTTATTACTAGACTAGGAGTTCTGCTTCATGGATTCCTACAACAAACTTTAATGCAAGACAACATACGAAGACTACTTATCTAGCACGACATCCACTACCTACAACCAGCTTCCCGAACATGTAAAAAATACTTTTGGCTATAAAATAAACTAATGTAATAAAACTGCCACAATGTTCCAATTTTTATTAAGGAGATGCTGCTGTAATGTTTAATTAAGACCATTAACTACCTGATTATGAATGTTACTTCCAATTACATGCACTCTGTAATGGCCATTTCATGCAATAGCAAGAAGAAAGTGCAGTAGTGAGTAATGAACCTTTATAGGTTGAGCATATTGCAATTTTGCTACATTCACCATTTTTTTAAACATCCGCTCTGCTGGACATCAAAATTCCATTCAATAAACGTCATTGTGCGTGAAAATATACTTTGACATGTTTCAATATTTTTATCCAGTGTAAATGTAATTCCATATTGTCAGCACACAATTTTGCTTTCCTATCAATTATACTGATTCAAATGAAAGCAGACGTTTTAGGGCACATAAAATGACACTAAATGTGTTTTAAACGTAAATTTAACAGCAAACAAGGTATAAAATATGAATCTTTAAAATATATCCAGCAGCTCTTACAAAGTGTGAAGCTTTTTCTCTCAAACAATATGTAAAGCCATCTATCTGTATGCTTGTAGTTTGATCATAAAGCCACCTATAAACAAGCAATTAATTTTATGGACCTTTCCTTCTCTCCGCTGTCCATAAACACACAGTTAAGGACGTATGTGTGTGTGTGTGCGAGTGTGCCTTCATAAAAATGTTTCTGCCTCATTCATGTCTACCATAAATTTTTAAGATCCCCCGTGTGTTGTTTTAAAAGATAAACTAAAATTCACATTTCAAATTGAATTTAATAGTTGTACACAAGAAAACATTCTAACTTTAAAGACTTCAAACACTTTGTTTTCTCACTTGTAATGGGAATTTAATAGTCTGATAAGTATTAGAAGACAAACATAATATGCCATATATTATTACAGTCGTTAGCTTTTATGAATGAATGTTATTACCACGTAATAAACCATAACACCCGTGTGGTGAAACCTGGAGCTATGAAACGAAACGTTCAGTCAGGTTGAACATGTCAGTAGTCGTGGTACATGATCTAAATATATGTATGGAGCGAATAGTGTAATTTTAGAAAACGTACTGTAGTTGGTCATGTCAATAAAAATAATCCATCAAGAAAATTTTCAGACGACAAAATTTTAATTTGGAGTCGTGAATTAAGACAATTTTCAATTTGCCCCTCCCAAACTGCAAACATATATAATATATCAATTTTTTAAAATTTTTTAAAGGTGCAATTCCGCAGAAGTCTGATGAGGGTCGAGAAAAAAATGAAAAATTCTATTCCGGAGTGAGAAGATCAAAAGTGAAGCATGCCTAAATAGTTCCTACTGCAGCAGACCACTCCCACCATGAAGTCCTATAATGATGCTTAAATATTTTAAATTGTAAGTTCACATACATCGAGCAAACTTTTTACTCACACAAATCTTGCTGCTTTTAAGTTGCAAAGTCAATATTATGTGAATTGTTAACTCAAAGTTCAACTCGAAGTAGCAGAAACTTGAAATACAATAGTAGTACTCTAACTAACTAAAATATTATGACACGATACAGGTAATTACTACAAATTCTCAGATCAATCATATTATCTATTAAATTTCAGAAGCATTTCTGTGTATGTGCTCAACATATTAAATTAGATCCGTGAATATTCATGGTCATATTTTTTATGAATAGCGAAACTTAATCGCAAGGAAAAATTATGGTTTGCAATTGCCGTACATTGAAATGCAATTTAATGAAGTATTGATTTTTTGTTTGCGTATACAACAGATAAAAGTAAAGTTGACGTTGCTATAATATACGACGTACTTTGGTATAAGCCTGGGGCAAAAAGGTGATGTGATCGAGTGAGATAGAATTATCAAATGAGTGTGTGCGATTGTTGGTTCGTTTTTGTGTAAAACACATCATGGATGATAACACAACAGGCATAATATGAATATGCATAGCTAAGTGGATAAAACTTGTTACAGTATGCATAATACACTACACTTGATTTCATAACTCATAAATTAATATTCTTATCCTGTTCAATATCAAATAGAATCATATTTTTACACACATTCATGCTACATCAAAGAATTATTACCAATACAATAATAATAATAATGATGGCAATATAGTTGCGTACATTCGTGCTGTTACACAAATTATTTCCCGAAGTGCTCAAGGTCGCATGCCCTTGGTTGTATCTAGTTTTTTTCTTCATATTATTGTAACAATGCTAAAGCATATCTATAACTCGCCTGAGTTGGCTTGGGCTTTTTCTTGTTCAGCCTACAATATATCATATAACTTTTCTGTCGAGTTGAGTACGGCTGAGAAAAAACTAAACCACGAAAAATAAAAATAGCTAAGAGAATTGCTCTGCAACTGCAATCATCGCTAATACTAATGACAGGGTAAGTTTCAATAAAAATGAAAGGAGCCAGAAGGTCGCTTGCGACTTCGTCGGCGGCTGGTGTGTCTTAACTAATACTGCCTGAAATTACGTGCGTATATTCCTCATCAAATAAAAGAGATGGATTGTATTGTTGTCTGCGATTTTTCTACGTTGCAAGTGAATGAAAAAATTAGTCAGGTACACAAGCCAATAATACCTGATTTGGTTTACTTACTTTAGGAAAATCATACTGCTACCAACTAGCCGTCTAGGGCGAAATAGTTACAATAATATAGCAATGTTATTCAGGTGATGTGAGGATGATCCTTCTTTTCTCACTTACCTTACGTATATTGCTCTAGCCGATCAATTTATAAGTAATAGTATTGCCTCATCGTTTGTAGGTGTACTTATATGAGCAGTTTTTTGATGATTCAACCCTCTTCCTTGGTAATGAAAAAGATGGTTCTACTCCTAACAAATGTGACTCATAGGAAGGATTTTCTAGATGCAAAGGTAGTTTTCTACATTATCTCATGGACTAATAATGGTACATGGTAAACGAGTAAAGAAAGGAACGTCAAAATAATTGTCGAGTTTTTGCAAATATTTTTGAGTGCTTTATGCTATACAAGTAAAGAAAAAACTTTTAATTGTTCATGGCACAAGCGGACTGAAAACTAAAGGGAACATTAAGCTTCTATTAATTAGAAAAATTCGAATTAGTTTACACTTTCAGGTTGAGCCAACTTGCAATGAATGCTACGCTACCAGTTTGCGGTTCCCGACCATCTTCTTTTCCATCCATAACCACATCCAATTACCCAAAAAACGTAATTATAATATTACACTACATATTAATGTACGAATTACCATTTTGATCACCATATGCTTGAGCATAACATGTACATTATTTGCAAATAAGCATTGCAAAAGGAAATTACAGCCGTCATTTTTATGTCTACTATCTCATCATGATCATCATCATCTTCCTCGATTTGAGGGTTACCTTAATCTGATGACGCTTGTGATTGGTTGAGTTTTGTTCTGCGAATTTTTTAGGGATGGCTGTCTGTCTACCACCTTATATTGCTGCTGCCACTCACTCACTATACCAGCATCATCATAACTTTCTTTTCACCGCAGCAACCGTAATGCTTCTGATCACACGAGCAGGTACATGAGTACGTTAGACAAGTCTTGAAGAGCACTCATGGCTGCTAGATAATCCAAGTAATTAGTTTGTTTGTTATTATTATTGGCAATTAATAATTCATACGGCACACAGCTGCCTGTTGCTGCACTCTTCTTTATCGAGAATGATAATGGAATAAGTATGCATTAGGCTCTCTCTGGGATGTCGTGTCACACACACAGAGGGCAAAGTACGGACGGGGGCGCAAAGACCAGGAGGCGAGTTCCGTAAATGGCATCACTTATTTCATAATGCATCATAAAAAGACTGGTGCCACAACAAGAGCTGTGTGCCTATGAAATTATAATTGCCAAATAATAATAACAAAAACTAATTACTTGGAATTAATCTAGCACTTGAGTTGCCTTCAGGACTTTGTCTAAGCGTTACCTTTATTGACCTGTCTGTGATAGAAGGCAAACCGTGCTCGTGAAAAAAAAAATAAATCGAATAGTAGGAGTATAAAACGAGGAGCAGGTGATCAATGGTGAGTGTTAGGAAGACGGTAATAAAACGCCTACAATAGAGCTCCAAGTACGTTGACAAAGACATGCCCACATTAGTAATCACCGTCGAACAAGGGTAATATGCAAAAGGTTCCTCTCAACTGCTCCCTTACCTTTGAGCATGTAGCCATATGAGACAATAATCATTAGGGAAATGGTACTACCAACTGCAATTTAATATCCTTAGCACACATAACATGAGCATTTTATTGTAGTTTTTTCCACATATATGCGCTTTATTTCAGAGCCAAATCAACAACAAAGAAGAAAAGACAACAATAAATTACAAATTAAGACAGGAAAGGTGGGAGTATCTAATTACGTCCTGCAGAGTGAACTTTTTTCCATGATGATATTAGATATCGTATTATTAACTAACTGACTAGATCCATGTACCTACCAAGAGTTCTAATTAATGTGTCCATGTACTTGTCCGCGTTCCTCGGCTCAACGTCAGACTACGAACGAACGTACGTACGTACGTGTGTAACATTGTTTGATGTACTTAGCAATAATGTTTTGCTTGCTTTATCTCCCTGGATGTGCTAGCAGATCTTTTTTTTGCTAGACTCACTAGATCAGGAGCAGATATACTGAGGTTCTTTTTATAGGAATTAAATTTTATTGTATCAATGGCAAAAGAAAGATTCTGAAGGTAGGTCTGAGCTCACCAGATATAAATTATCCACTAGCTTCTGCTATAATTTGAAATAACCAGACACTATAATGACTTTGGCTAGAGTGAATTCAAGCTTGAGAAACTCATCCATCCATCTATCTATCTATCCAGGTTTGTTTGAAATACAATATACAATACAACCCTCAGCTAGTATTCCATATCAGCGATTAAATTCATCTAGATTGCAGTTAATGAGCAGGCAAAATTGGTACAGTTGCAGCTTGCAGCTATTATACATTTTACATTCCAGCCCATCTTATTCTGAGACCATATTATTATGCAACAAGCAAGCATGAGTTGTAGAGTATGATGGTTATGTGCAGGACATTCATAAAGCAACGTGTAGGCTGCATCTTATCAACTAAAAATAGCATCGTTGATTACATTAAACATAATTAAAAATGAACTATTCGAGTGTGCGTCGAAACATAAAAACGCCGCTTTATCCTCAACGAGTGCTGACTCCTCACAAATAAAGGAATGCCTTTGTGTGTGCCCCTGAGGCAATGACATTATAAGAATGGCACGAAGATAGCAGTAATGGAATCCTTATGTATGCTCCCAGTTTTTTCAGTAGCTGTGCATGATTACAAAGATATTCTTGTTTCTGAGCATTGTACCAACGCGAAGACTCACATTATAATCATACAAGCATGCCATAAATGCGATTGGTAAAAGCTGTCTTGGACTCACTCAGTAACATTTTTTTTCTTTTAGTAGTGGCTTATTAATGTTTCCTCTTGATGGACCGTAGGAGGTCGGCCATAATATAAAATGAATGTACCAAAAAATTACCATTATGGGTAACAAATGTTTGAGCTCAGTTGATTTTATCCAAATTCAAATCCTATTCTATTTAATAATTCAAATGTAAGAAGTTACTTCTGCAAGTGTTGAACAAACGTCCCTACGATTCATTAAAATGCTCGTTTATCGAAGCAACACGATTTCCGCTCATTATTATCTAATATTTGAGCTTCTTCGATTGGACCGCAATATTGAAACAAAACTGAATCGTTTCGCCCTCATTTATTAAGTCACTTAAAGTCATAATCATATTAAATTGAAACAAATGAGCCTTCAAAAAATCTTTAATATTTTATGGGGAAACGGTAAGCAAAATATTATTGCTTATTTGCTTCAATATTGCAGAGAAATGATAGCCAAAGCCAAGCCCTTTCCACATGGACCTGAAAACTTGATTCGTGCAGCAGTGTCGTAAACGCACATTTGCTTTTACACACGAGTATATTATTATGGTTATATTTTGTAGGTGCTTCCACAAAGATTTTTATGACTTAGTTGGAATGGTCAAACAAATTGACCGCTAGTCGTAAACACTGTTTTTGTTCAAGGCAACGGGTCATTAATCCGAAAATATATTGCCGTGATGATAACTAAGTTCTACATAAACCACAAGTCATAGTCCAGCCAGTCGGTTGGTGGTGGTGGTGCTGGGCCGCTAGAGATTCTAATGGTTCACAATGAAGATTAACATAAAGCATAAAAGCACAACAATATAGGCACATAAAAGAAGAAAAAAGGCAAGTAAAGGGAGATAGAAGAAGTAGTCATAATAATGATGATGATAATAATGTTCACTAAAGCGAAGTCATAAATCTACATCAATTGCAATCAGCATCAATTTTGTGTTTCCTCCAACTAAGACTTAATAGGACGTTTATGCTATTAAATGGCATATAAAAAGTTGAGAATATAGCCAAATTAGAATTCAATTGACATGCTGTGAGACTGCATGGCTTGTTTAGTACGTTGATGGGCGAGATGAGATGATACATATTTTCTTCATTTTGTTCATACGCTCAAATCCCACATCAACAGACACTATGCTTGTATGCTACTTTGTGGAATGCATGCCAACATATAAAATATTGTATACAAGTTTACAAGTCTCAGATGAAGGTGGCTAATCCTGTTTCTCACTCATTTCAAATGCCACTTTTATTGCCATATTTACTCGAATTTAGACCTTATTCAAGTAAACTCTGTAGACTTTCGTAGTTGTACATAAACACAAGTCTGCTTGCCTGATGCAGTTGTTGCTGGTGCAAATCATTTCCTATATATGAAACAGTGGTTTCATTCAACTCACTCATTCAGCCATCAACCACCTTATTACTTCACTTATGATATGATATAGCAATATATCGACTTAACACAAAGTTATAATGGGTGCATGTCCTTTCGTCTGTCAACTTTGGAGATTGTCCCCATCATCATCATCATCATCATTTCTTCGTTTTTTAGTTCCTCCTCGACTTATTGCCCTTTCCCTTCTATGATTACTGTAGACCACACCGACAAACCAGATGTAATGCAATGAGTCTTTTATCCTTATAATGTGTAAACATATATAAACTCAGATAACATTTAACAGCAGTAATAAACCATCAAGAAGTGCATTGTAAATCATAATACTGTTGTTTATTTGCTGCCGAGGTTTTTTTCTTCTCTTTTTCAAAGAGAAGTCAAATGTCGCAGCGAAGCTCATGGTGGTCTAACAAACGCAGTGTTTTAATATTACATGAATGTAACTGTTTGTTCCTGCCCACTGAAGCAATAATTAGCAAAAAAAATAGCAGCAAAAACTGAACCGTGACAAACAAAATGTAATTTGTAAAAGTAAATTGTTACTTGTCTATTTTCTTGTAACTGATTATGAAATGATGATGATACAACGAGCCACTTAATCCATATACAATTCCACTATCATGTTTTATGGCAGATTTTATTATGAGGCAAACCAAAGTATCCATATCGTGCATCAAACAAAAAATACTTCCTGTATTAGACTAAATTATGAGCCTTTTCATAGAGAACAATATCTCAATCTGTCTGTGGAGCTCCAAACCTTGAAAAATATGAACAAGCCACTAATGAGCTCAATTGTCAATGTTAATCCCTATCAGATTGATCAATCTCATTTTGCACTGCATTCTTTATGGCCATGTAACTGTCGATAAGCTCAACCATTTTAGCAGTAAAATAAAACGTTGAATGTCGAACATGTATTTTTATATCATTGTTGTGAACACAATTGTGGTAATTTTCTTCTCAATACGTTGATGACAGGAAACATGTCATGTCATGTAATGCAGCATCATTCCATGCATCAAAATAGCTCTGTGTGAGTGAGTGAATTTGCTCTTCAGTAATAACAATGATTTCCCCTTCTTATCATCAACCATCAAATTATACATCTCAATGTAATCATTTGAGAAACAAAACCTCAAAAATCAACAAATCATTTGTCAATTTTACAGGTTTTCAGGAGTAATTTAGTCAAGTTGGAACAAAAAACAATGAATTGTTCTTCAATTTATTACAAAATATTTGGTTATAAGCGATTTTTATGAAATTTGGCGATACATGCTCCACGTCCCTACATATATGCCCATACATTATATGTATCATGGTGAGATTTCTTCCTACCAAAGCATATCGTGAGATATTTTTCGCGATTTATAAGCCCTTACATATTAGGAAAGTCTACGAAACGTTCTTGTTTTGAGCGAGAAGTGATGTGATACAATGAATAATATTTCTTCAGTTTAACTACAATGAACGGTGCTCAGGTCGTGACTAAAAATGACGTTTGGCAATGACAGTCTATCGCACAGTGACGCGGGCGTGCTTTGCCCAAAGGCCACAGAGAACCCTCATAAACTATTTGTACAGCCACATAATAACCATAACGCATTCACAACAGATATCAAAATCCAACAAATAATAAAAAATGAGGAAATCCATTGAGTTGAACATATATACAATGTAAACTAAGAGTAGCTTGAAGGAAAAATATTTCAATCCAATCCAAACAACCCCCAACTCATAATACTCTCTGCTAGTGAAGACCTCACAAATAACATATTGTTTAAACTTTTATATTTATTATTGATTCGAATTTGAGAATACATTCTTTTAATCCGCTGGTAGGTATATAGTAGAAGTCTGCAATTGTGATTATTATGCACATGCTTTATGCTTTAAAGCCGGTATTGAGCAAACTACTTGTGTATACATGTATGTGTAATGTATGGACGATTGAGGAAAGTGCACATTGCCATATCCATTAAGACTGCGTAAACGAAAAAATAAAATTGATATAATACAGGCAGTGCGGTTACCTTATCGTTTAAAAACGTGATCCGTTCCGTGATCCAGGCATAATTTTATTTCATGCAAAGTATGCTTCGTAATGGCCATGTAATAGAGTCGTTGCGGCTTATAACATGCTGAACGGTGTTTGCTGGGGTCTGAGGCTTTGACTTATGATGGCCATACATTACTACTTTTGTATTTTAGCCAGTAAGAAGAATGAACAGTCAAACCAACTCATTCCAGCTCATGCCCAAGTGCTATGTAATACATATTACAGGTTATAAGTATGTATTGCTCACCTTTCTACATGCAATTTTTATAGTCGCATGGATGAAAATAGGAAAAAAGAGTTGTTATAATATGAGATTGAGGAGAATTTGCTGTTAAGAATATTTTTATGTACCAAAGACATGAAACGTGCACATAAGAGAAATAATCAACCACCATATCACATCATTCACAGCTGATAAAAATCATCACCATCATCATAATAATAATATTCTCGCTGAACTTGCCATAGTCATCATCAGAGCATTATACACACATGCAAGCAATATAATATGAGATGATGATGATGATGCATATCATACTGAATCGCATGAGCCAGCAAATGTTAATACTAATGCAATGCAGTTGAATAGGTGAAACAATAGGAGACCGTGTGTATACCTCAACTAATATCATGGATTGCCTTTTTTTGGTGGTGGTGTAATATTACACGCAAGTAAGCTTTGCATCTGATTTAACATGCATTGCATGAGATATGAAATATGAAACTTGAGTATTGAAAAGGTGAGGTTGTAAAAAAGTAAGGAAAGTAATAGCCCTTTTTTCATATCCGCTGTGCTTCTTTTACCACTGGATTTGGAAATAAGTTTGGGTAACTTGGTAATTATGATATCCGAGCTATTCTGGATTTTCTGTTGTGCCGATTATCCTATGGAATTAAGATTGGAAATCAGAAACTTCCACAAAAATGAGAATGCCGATGAATATTTACTACATAACTCATGGTTATAGGTAGAAATGAGGCAATTTCCCCCAGTAAATTATTGGAACCAAGAAAAGAAGAAGGAAATCCTCGATTTCTTCCATGAACCGGAATATTAAGCAGTATATGCTCCGTACAATTCGAAATTGATTCGCGGCGTATGTGCAACCTATCGTTATGCGAATCGGTGAAACTTTCAGTATACACGAATAACGCAATATAAATATGCAATTTCTTACATTTTTATCACATTATGGACTTTCCACGGGCACAATAATTCTAACCGTATAAATTGCTACTTTTACAGCACAAAGTGTTGCCCTCACTTTTCTCCGATTCATTTGATACAGCCAATTTAGCTTATTTAAAAAACAAGAACCAAGATTCCTTTCCTTTTAGATGGTAGTACTTCTTTGTGATTACAATTAAGAGTTAAATGCTAATGGCTTGGTGGCACACTAAGTCACCATTTCTCCTTTTTAATTGCTTTTAGTATGCACATAGCACACTAGCAGCCAACAAAACTAACAAAAATTGTGACCTGAAATATGTGGGGCCAGTACACAAGTTTTGTTGGAATGGTGTGTACATATATGGGCTTGGCTTAATGTTTTTAATTGCGCTAACTAATCTCGTATAAAAGCTCGTAGAATGCTAATATAAACGATCTACAACATGCAGAAATGTTCTTACAATATACAGCCAAGAAGGAAATACATGAACATTGTATAGGACATTATTGCAGAGTAAAAGCAACCATATACACGCAGTAAAAATTGCTATTCGTCCACTACCCCTACTACAAAAACCGTCCCCGTTCGTTGTTGAGTTAGCGCAGTTGTCGCCAACACACACACATTTATTTTATATAAAAAAACCAGTCACAAAACTTGCCATTCTCATCATCATCATCAAATGACACATACTTATATACAGAGATAAAGATTAATGTGATGTAATATTTACCGTTATAGTGACTTTTTTAGTTGCTGCCTTGCCTATATTTCATTTAGCTCCTCTAAAGCTCCAATGTGCATAAATTCCTTATTTCACCCAATCATCATGAAGACGATTGCTCTTTTAATGGTTACAGTTACGTGGCACGTTATATTACTAATAGTAATGGCACTAATGACGCATACAATGCTCCTAACATCGAACATTATTGGACAGGTAATGTACACAATAATATATATAGCCTCGTACTTGTTTGCAGCGTAGAGTGTAGTATATTTTTTATATTATTATTACACTGGCTGCGCACACAACTAACACATAATAATATAAGCAGAGCTCCAATAAATGAACTCGGTTACTATTTTGTTTACATCCCTTCTCTCTTTCTCCACTTAATTCAGCAATATAAATGAATTTGCAATGAAGCCTCACGTTAAATTTGTGATGGGCTCTGTTCATGGCAGGCCCAAATTGGCAGTAGATGGACATTGACATGTGTACATGTAGACATTGGAAGACTGCTCAGATTATTCCATTTTATTAGGATACTTGCACCTTCTCGTTCTAGTCGGTTGCTGAGTTGACTACACAGGTACAACGTACGTCTGCCTTGCCTGCCAATCTTGATTATACTTTTTGTACTCTGTCATGCCAGACGATATATAGGCATTTCCTCTACTTTTCGTTAATAATCTCTCTTTGAGAACTGATTTTAACTGACTAGCTTTCTGTCACGAAGACAAAAAAATAAATGACGATTGAGTGGTGGTTGGCAATGTAAAATCGAAAGAGAGAAGATGGATGATTTCTTTTCGCAATCTATTATCACAACCCCTCATACTTATAGGTAAACCAAATGAGTTTCGGTAGGGGAGTTATGAACAATAAAAATCGTTATTCACATCCCTATATTTCATTTCCAAATGGTCATTTGTATCGAAACTGAGGCACGTACTGAGCGTAGCCTGTTGATGTGAGATGTATTGAACTACTTTTTAATTTACACAACTCAGCATGACACGTACAATATGAATGCTCGTTATTAAGGTAATTCGTGTCCTTTTTACCTTATATCGCAACGTTTTTTGATGGCGCTGGCAAGTTTTACTGTTTGGTAAAGCCATGCTGTGACATTAATTCGTTGAATTGTTCATTACTGCTCTCGCACAAACCACCACACGTTGCTTATATATATATATTGTTGAAGGAGAATCCTTGAATTACATCTTTGTACAACGTGCATTCAGTTCATGAATGATTCTTGCCAATTACATACTATTACTTTGCTATAATTTGGGATGATTTTTTTAACAATCGATCTTGATGATTATTATAAACTGATTGATTCAGTACTGGATGACAAACAAAGCAATATATAAAGGAGCAAACTCTTTCTTTTAGTTTAAGGATCGATAACTACAATCTGTAAGATAATAGCCAGCCGTGCCCCGACTAATGGGCGGAAAAGTGTCACGACTTGACAAAATGTTTTATTCTCTCAATGAGCACAAAATTTATTTAAGGAAAATCCTGTGGCGCTCTGTAAAGAAAATCACATATTTGGCTCGACAACGAATCATTGCCAATAAAATCCAAACAAAAATTGTTTTCGATGTTGGGAACCTTTACGAGGTCGGTTTACCTCAGTAAAACAATACATACCCGTCGCTCTCATGTTGGGTCCGTGATACCGTGTGAAAGCTGATATTTAATACAAATAAATATATAACAAATGAGTCTGGTGTAAATGATGCATTAATCATTATACCCATTAAAATTAAACCCTAAAGATAACATTGGTCTCTGAATGCTCAAATATCTATATTGATTTTATCGAGGAAGTCTTTTTGAATCGTCTGGCAATTTTAGCTCATATATAATTAATTTGTATAAAATCTCTTGTATCATATTGCAAACCAGTTGAAATCGACAGTATGAATGCATACATTTTAGTGAGTAGTCTTAAAAACTCCATTATAGAGCTGCATTTACATTACATTGCAGTAGCTTGAGTACTGTTATTATCGCTTTATTTCATTGCACCACATGTACTTGTTTCTCTGAGGTTTGCAAGAGAGCAACAGAAGCGTTTTGTGATGATCAACAACAGCGTTTTCATCAATCTTGGGTTCATCATCTGCTTGCTTTCATCAGAGCCCCAGTGTTTTGCAAACAGCGGTTTGGGCTGGCAGAAAATTATGCTGGATATTCAATTGGAGTTAGAGCAAACATTTACACGCCCATTAGGATCTGGTTTCAAATGAAATGGGATTGGAATGGATTACCTATTAGGGCGCTAACGGCAATATGTACATCTTCTTTTATTGTGTCATTTATTTGTTACTCAGCTTGCTTGCTCACTTAACGATTGCTCGTTCTTCTTTGCAACTTATTCAGCAAACGCCTCATCAAATCATCAATACAAAAAAACACAAATTTGGTGATCACTTCATTGTATCACCACCCCAATTCTTCCAACTTTTCCACTACTACCAATTCGATTTGACTAGTTTTTAAGGTCAAGCCAAACGATTTGAACTTCTGCGTGCCCCTAACACATATCTCATGTCCAATTTCATAGACATTTTTACTATGCGTATAATCCAAAGAAAAACAACGATGAAGCTAGCTGATGTTGTAGCAGATGTTGTAGCAGCAGCTTTGCTCACTCGTCTAGTTTGCCAATGATAAAAAGTAAATTAGATTGTACTATACACAGGAGTCTTGTTTGCATATCAAACCATGTGATGCTCGTTTTCTCGTATTAACCCCATAAAAATATGCTACCATGTTTTGCACTTTATTACATATTATGGAAATGGCGAATATAAATTCTTGCACCAGGTAAAAATTGCTTGAGTTGTAGTTGGAAGAAACAAGGGGTGTTGCGACATGCATCAGGTACGACAGAGCAACCTGAACCTTGAGATGGTATCATTTGTGCAAGTGCATACCTACCTACTTATTTTTCCACAGTGCCTATGTCCATGCGGTTTCTTCTACATGCATAAATGTACCAAAGCTTTGTTCATCTGTATTGTAATATTATATAATTAAGAGATCCTAATGCATTACAATGCTTTAAATAATGTTGTAGTCAGCTAACCGAACACAAATGAAGAGCCGCTTATTTGAAAGAAATTAACTCCATTATTTGCTTGACACGGTTAATAACAAACAGTTTTGACTTGTTTAAACTCAGACCTTGGTTTGATCGCTTCATATAATATGTTAGTTGGGGTGTTTTGCACGTGTACATACTTCCGATAGAGTCTGTAGTCAAATGGATGTCGTATTATACGTAAACAGTAATCGTGATCGTGACTTACTGACAACTCAATTCATTCCATTCATTCCCTCTCGCAGTATTATATGAGAAACAAAGAAGTTTCAGTGGCAGCTTGACTTGACGGTATAAGAAAAGCACACAGCCAATTCCTGTTTGCAATAATATAGGTGCGAAAAAAGCCAATATACGTTTTTGCGGCGGTGTGTAATATCTGTTCATCAAAAATGCAATATTGAGCCTTTTTCTTATCTTGTTACTCTATTCCATTCATGAGATACATGGTATTGTTATTGCTGCCATTATTCGAAAATTGATCCAATTTAATTCATTCAATAATTTATTATGATTTGAACTCACAAAGCAAAGGCCTCTATGCATGCATGATTGTTTTGTTGATGTAATTTGCGGCAAACTTTGTGTCATAGTTGAAGGAATATATTATATAACTCTCATTAAAAGGCTTATCTGTTGAAGAATATCACAATTTATTTGATTCGTTTACGACAATGTTATATACGCTTGTTGTCCATACAATAATTGACTACATACGTTTCATTTGAGATATTTATGTACACCATCAACAATATTCACCTCGCGTGCTTATCACTATATCCAACTTCTGTAACGGGCAATTGACGACATTTCCTAATGGAACGAAATTCGGCCTATTTTATATTTTTTATCGTGTAGTAGTGAGGAGTCCATGAAAACGAATAAACTTTGCCCCATGTTTGTGTGTAAACATTCGGAGGATGATCATAATTTATCTAGGGCTAATAAAATAAATGTGGAAACGGCAATGTCTGTGTATGTTCTTCTTCAAATTTCAACTTAATGAACTGAATTCTTTCACCGTTTTATTCGCAAAACTGTATGAGCATGGTTTCATTAAAAAGTGTGGATTCTTTATATCAGTATATCTATACAATCTGCCATGTGAAATGTCGCAGTTGAAAGCATGTGGAGAAGTTTGCTCACATGAAATGTTCATGGTTGATTTAAAATTGACGAATGAGACTGAAGCCAAGTTTCACCGAAATAAAATGACAGTGCTAATCCTACTTAAGTGCCCTATAACATCATCAACAAAAGCATAAGGATATGAAGCCAACTTGGAAGAGGAGAGGAAACGAGGAAAAAGAATCGTTTTGAAATTGTTGTTAAAGTACTATTTCTGTACGTTACATGCCTTTTAAATGTGACAGATATAAACCACTATCACACAGTGCCACAAGTTTGTTTTATTTAAAATAGATATAGTCTCCGAAACCCATTTCCATATCATCTAGCACATCCACATTTCACATAAACGCAGCCAATTTAAACAGAAAAAGTACCCCATCACCGTCAGCTCTCGATACCTTACTAACCACCGTGCATGCTTCTTTGCTATTTATATCTGCCAAAAATAAACTTTTATCGTACTTTACAGAAATCAACAGCCTATATGGATCACTTCTACTGCAACCATTATATTTCATTTAATTGGCTTGGCATACGATACTCCGACTTTCTTTTCTTGAGCCGGGAAAGTATTTCAATAGGAACCATGCAACCAGTTAAATAATTTTTTGTGAGTTGTAGTTGTGTGGAGTAGAATTGCACCATACTTGTGATGTGATATAGCTATATAAATCTATGAGTTTAGTAGCATTGGAGAAAATCGCAAATAATCGGCATGTCCTCTCAATTCAATTTTTTGTCTCCTACTTCAAGCCACTCGTTTTATTCACCGTCTGGCCATTCTATTTGGAATGTTATCATCATTCCCAAGATATAAAATGCATGCATGCATGTTAATGTGACCCTTTATCCTCTCCGAATAATTCTGAGTAAGGCAGCATTTGCTAAGGAGTGCTCAGAGAGAAAATATTTTGACTGCGGAAATAAATGCGACCAAATACATGATCTATCTATCTACTGTAGCTGCAAACTACCCTGTACACAAAGTCTTATAGTCATCATAGGCACATTTTAATGACTTCGGCCCACATTCTTCTTTCTTTTGTGGGTTTTGTTAGGAGTGTAATAAGTTTGCTGTTTATTTGCGTAAATGTGCTCTATAATTTTTTTTGTTCCCCTCCATCCCACTCCAAATTTTTCAACTGTAGTATACAAATAAGCAAAAAGCACCCTAAAGCCAGCATGCCTCCAACTCTAACATTTTGATGTAAGCCAGAAGAAGCCTTTTACAAGAGGAGCGATACATATAGCTATTCGTTTTCCTATAACATAACATAACATCATCACATTTAACATGCAACATGAATGGTACATTTTAACATAAAAACATTCAAACTCTGTGGCAAGCAGTCAACCCAAGACGAAGAAAGAGGAGATCTGTAACATTTCAACGCAGCAGGGATCCATCTCTCAACAGTAAAACTGAGAATAATGTTATATGGGCGCTCTTTTGAACTTGCGAATGTTTAAATATAATTCTTTTTTAGACAGCTTAGGACAGGAAGTTTAAGCCACGGATAAAATATATAAAAAAAATCTTGGGATGATTCCACTTGATTTATCCTCAAGCAATGCTGTGCTACAAAGAGAAACACCTTGGGGAAACCATAAAACAGTGAAATAAATCCAATTCCCAAAACTGCTCATTCCCTACTTCTCATCTTTGCACATTGCATCTACAGATCTACGTACATATACTCTTTCGGAAATTTTCGCTTTTACAAAATTATGACATGGTAGACACTTTATTATTAACTTATCATTTTACAGGATACTTTCTACGATATTCTTACCTCACTTTAGGGATATAATGAATGGGAACTCTCATGCTCGCCCTTATCTTTTTGCAGTGAGCAGCAGCAGTTAATTTTTGTTCTCTCTCTCAATGTTTTTGCACCCTGATGAGCAAGTTTATACTGCATTAGTAAAGAATGAGATCGCGTCTCTTTCATCATTCTCAGGAAAGGCACACAGAGGGAAGCCGACAAAAACAGAGAAAATTATTCCAAAATGAAAGTCTTATTACAACCTTCGCTGTATGGTGCTCTGCTGCTGCTTGAGCTTATACAGGGTGGATGGATGGTAGTGGAGTTGAGTGTGTGCGATATTTTGTATGCATATCATAACATCTCCTTTAATGTACATTATATTTGCATGGAACGGGCATAATAATCTCTTCTATGGAAGTATTATGACGGTGGTAACGTCAACTGGAAAAGTAAATTTCAAAGAACTGTCACTGGCGTATTACTCTGGTATCAACTAGGTTTTTATATGATGGAATGAAATTATACTGCGAGCTGAGAAGAGCCCTAGTACTAGTCCTCCTCCTACAGGAATAGACTTATTAGTGATGCTGGGTGGCAGTAATAGCACTGTTTAATATATATAATGCTGTGTAATGAAATGGGCTGCTGGGGCCTTCACTCACTGGCTAAGATAAGATAACACAACACATACAAAGTAATATGCAAGTGCCAGAAAATGGTAACTGTATATACCCATCCCTTTCCCTGCACAGTTTCGTTTAATATTGTAGAATTGCGTCAAAAAGTAAGTGAATGTATTTTTTGCTACTCTTGCTAAAAATTACTAAAAAAGTGTCTAGCGAGAGCCTTTTCAAAGAAGATATGGTACATTCCAGGGACATTTTGGAAGGGAGAAAGGAGGATTGGATTGCTCTTGGTGGAAAGCAATGTTTGATTATGGTTGGTGTGTATGTGTTTTATATATGACCATATGCGGCGTTAGAAAGAAAGCATGGTTGTGTAATGTGAAGTGGAGAGCACAACATACACACACACACACGTAATTCATGGAGCATGATATTTTGTTATTAGTGTACTATTTCGAGTACTCGTCATAATCATAAAGACTATTCAAAATTATAAGGGAAAACCTAATTTACTCAAGTTATTTACCACTGATGGTAGTCTATTTATGAATATTATAGGAGCACTATCCCGATCTCGAGTAGGCTGGAGAAAGTAATGTAATGCTTTTGGTGCGAGTGAGCGCATAAGACTAGCGTACTAACGGCGACAACTACTGCCATTTTCCTATGGCTATTGCCACTGTGAACGATGAATATTACCATGAAATGCAATGCAGCAGGAGCATATATAGAGCACAAGCATCATCATCGGCACCACCACCACTATACTACTACTACCAGCACTCATTCTTTGTGATTCTAAATTCTGTGGAGAGTAAGTAGAGAAGTGGAAGAGTGAAAGAGAGAGAGAGAAAAAAACACTGCTAGAATCCTGGAATTATATGATGGCTATGATATGATGATGGTTTTCACTAGCTACAATGGTGGTGGAAAAGTGTAATGGTAACAAATGCAGAGCGCGTTTTTCCATGCTATTTTACGGTGATGCAAAAGCATCATCAAAACTGCCATATAAAAAGCTCCTACTGAAAGCATCCTAGAGTACTTACGAGCAGCACTCCTAGAAAGGGGCCATTTACTTTCTCGGGCATTACTCCAGCTTCAGAATTACTATTATTATTTTTAGTGCTCTCTAGTACTCGCACTATATTTTTGGATAGGTACATTTATGCTACATAATAACCCAGTATAAGGTGGCTGTTGTGTGATACCCTCAGCAAGAAAAAAAAGCAAGCTCCGCTCTGGAATGACGAGTGTTATTATACGTAGTACAAGTAGTACATAAGTATCATTATTGTGTATTAGTAATAGAATGGCTGGTGATTGTGCTACTGTTACTGCGATGGCTTGCACTCGGTGATGGTGCTGGGTACCCGCTTTTCCTCAGATGAAAATGGAAAGTGCGGCAGTAACAGTATATAACGGAGTTGTATATGGCGTCGTAGGGACTATAACAGTTGGAAAGAAGAAGCATAGTAATACAAAGCGTGTCTCAAAACTCAAGCCAAAAAACAAGAGCTTCGCCTATCGTCGAAGAAAGTAGAAAACTCTCACTTATTATGAGTATTATAGGGTGTGTCATGCTTTCAGAATGGTGAATTTATCCTCACATTCAACTTGATATCTTTTCCTTTACAATGGGTTTTGTCGATGAATGAACATTGGGAAGCGTCTCCAGAATGTAATGTATGAAAAAGTAATGGGGTTTCTTCACTACCCAAGTCTTGATGACTTTTCTCATAATCTTTCATTGGGAAAGTATGCACGCGCGAGCACTGCTTGTGTATGCTTGCCAAGTAGCAGTTTTAAATGAACTTTTGTGAATCTGTCCCGTTAATTTTATTTCGTTAAATGATCAAATCCTCATTGAACTGCTTATTATACTCCTTCTCGTAGAAGAAATAGAAACTATTTGACTCACGAAAGCAACATAATATGAAGAAAAAAAATTCTATAACGATGCATTTGCATTGGTATATTATTCTAGTGCAAAACAAAATGTCCTTTGGAATGAAAAACAACTGCTATACTAATGTCGGTTGTTTACTTTTTGTCTAGGTGAAAGCAAAATTAATATGTATTGGGTAATCTTACCTGGTATTGCCATCCATGGATATCTGGGAAGATCTGGAAGTCCCTGTCCCCCCTGACCACACTGATTGCCAAGATGTCACCCCCGCTAGCTGCTACGGCAGCCTGGTGGTAGAACTGGGCTGCTGCGGCAATTCCAGCGGCCGCCGCCGCAGAGTTATGACCGCCGGCTGCGTTAGCTGCTAATGTATAGTTGACCATAGAGTCAGCAACAGAAGGAGCAGAATTATATCGACTTGCTTTGTCATTGCCATCACCTCCTGCCCCTAAAGGGCTCCCGAATCCCACGCCACCAAGTCCACCAGACGCTGCCACAGCGGCGGCGGCTGCCGCCGCTGCAAAGGGGAGATCGACACGTAAGATACATTCGGCTGCGGCCACGGCGGATGAGTAGTTCACTGCGGAGTTCCCTCCTGAACCATCCCCTTGGCCATACTTTGGAAGCATGCTGTCGATGAACTTTGAATTCATCTTTTGGATCTCACTCAGGGTTGAAAATGCACCAGGAAGATTGGCGATTGATGACGATGTAGCAGAAGCAGAACCCTCTGTATTCCCTAATGAATTCAGCTTGGATATTAAAAATTGAAACTTTCTACTCAAAGAATAAGATCGTGGAAAAGTACGTTGTTAAAAGATTTAAAACGCTTTGATTTTAATTTTATCTATTTCGATTGAATGATTGCAAAAACGAGTCTTTGGTATCTGTTCTGTAAGAAAGTGATTGAATTGACTGGATAAAAACCGTCTCTATTACTCGAACATGTAATGATTTATATCTGAATATCACTTGAATGAAAATTTGATTTCTTTCAGGAAAATTAACTGATTTATTATTATTTCAATGATTAAAAAAAATGATGATGATGATGAGTCGTAGTCATCTGAAAAGAAAAATTTTTACAGGTACAGATGTGATGTCATTAAATTAATTTATCTATAGTTTTATAAATTCAGTTCACTATTAAAAGTACTTGTATTGGTAATTAAGATGATCATTAAATTTTATTGAATGGTTACAGATCAACAAATGGATGAGATAATCAATGAGATGCCGAACGAAGTTCAGGAAGAAGTAGCGTTGGGTTTTTGAAAAACAACGCAACGTATTATGGCATATGTTTGAATGTACTAGTAGCATGTGAAACACAATGCGACTCAACTTTGGGTTGGATGGTAGAACCTTAGTGGAATCTTGTGATCTAAGATATGTGTTCGTGGACCATTTTTATGTATGTATGTATTATAGTGCGTACATAAGTCCATTAACGGGGCAATAAAATGTGGATAAGTTAAGGTACAGGGAAGATAACTTTGTCAACCATGTGGCCTGACAGCTTCCTTAACATGATTCTTTAATTAAGAAACAAAATCTGTATTAGATATCCCATCAAACTGGTAAAAATGAATAGGTCGATTTTGCACGTTATTGGAATATTGCCGAATCTAATGAGAATAAAAAAATAAAAAATGAGAATAATAATTGTAATGATGATCTATGTTTTTTGTGAAAGATTATTAAATCTTTATGTGATGAACCGATGAACGTCAAAATTAATTTTACAGAAAGCCTAAACATAAATACTACTGGGTGGGTGGTGGAATTCACAGTTGAATAGAAAGAAGTATAAGCAACAATTTAGTTTTAAATAATACGCGCATTAGCAATAAAACTGTTGGTGATGTTCCTATTAATTTTTTTTTGTTTGAGAGGTAAATTTGGCATCTATTTTGCATTATATGCTTAGATTTGTTTTCATTGTTGAGTGATAGAGTGTACTAAAAAACTGGGAGAATACATAATATGTTTACTAATTACTTATAATAACAAAAGTAAAAATATAAAATGCCAGCAATAGTCAACAGTACATTATTAATTATGGTTGACTTTTGCGCAACCATTCAAAATCATTTTTCATATCATTCTATGCTTATAATTCATAAACTTGTATCTAAAACATTTTAAATTTTTGTATGACCCTAGGAAGAAGATTTGTAAAATTTCCAACTTCTTGCATCAATGTTTGCAAATATAAAATTATATGCTACGTAGCTTAAGCAGCTAACATTTAAGTACTTGTAAAATTATGTCATAACCAAAGAAAAGATATGCGCATATGAGGGTTGACTAATTTAATGAGAAATTGATAAAAAAAATATTTATTTCACCTGTGTAATATATTACAATGGATAGACGAGCATATGTACATTAAGTTTTTAGTGCGTGGTAAATAATCTTACAAGAAGATACTCATAGATGTAAAATGCAATAATGTATAACGTGACTACGCATTTCCAAAAAGGAAGTTGGTTCTTCGCATTCAACAATGTATGTGTTTTTATTGCAATTAATATTTCATAATTTCATCATAAACTGAGAGTGTACACTCAACACTAGGTACTACCAAGAACTTTTATTCTACACTGCACCGTTTGAAATAACATTAACAAGTAGTTAAGCCATTATTTCAATTGCCCGTTTTACATCCGCTCCTTCAGTTTATGCACTGCGTGAAGATAAGATCTATATTTACTCAGAAATATCACTCACACGACGATGAGCCATTTGCATGATTTATCTATTTAAAATCATGACATAAAAATGCACTCTAAAACCAAAAGATTTACTTTACAAAAAGTTGCCAAAGAAGACGAAGGAACAACAACAAAAAATCTTCGTGTCTTTCTTTACACACGCATGTGTTCCTCTATCAATGTGGAGCAGAAAGGATTAGAAGATTTCAGAAGAACCAACAATACAATACAAGCTTCGGAGTTTGCTTTACGACAACAGGAGCAACCAGCAGTTTCCTTATATAAAAAAGAAGCAACGTCGTAAGACACGCTAATGTTTCACTTTCGGTTTCTCATTCTTCATGCATAAATGGTAAAAATAGAGGAGGAATCATTCTCAAAATGCCATGTCCCTCTCATGCGCAGTTCATCTCACGGCAGGCAATGAATTGCCCAGATTTCACGCATGCTGCTGCTAACACCTAACTCACGCTTATTCAGACAGACCTCTTCTGGTAATTTTATCTTCTCTGTTTTGTATACAGGGAATATTATATTCTACTTCTACATCCCATAAAATGGATCTTCATATTTTCATAATGTATTATGTGTTACCAGCAATAATGCTCCTGTTTATGTGTGTAGAGGATGAGAATTTGAATGAATTATGTACTTTATAGCCTCTAGCTGATGTTTGCATTCCATTTTCAAACTGTTTCCCGTTTTTATCAGGCATTAGACAGACACGTTTTTTTGTACTTTGATTTTCTACCCATATATACTAATCAACTAAATGTATTAAAACAATGCCAAGATTCATTCTAACCATTAAAATACCGTGTAAAATACCTTTTCCTTCCTCCCACCTTTATTTCAGTTTACATTTTCATGGGCTTAACAATGAAGCTAGCATCAAGTAATCAGACAGATGCATGTCAATTAACGCTTCAATTATAGCTGCACAAGTGAACCGTTTGGATACGCAAATTATGTTATGGAACTATGAATGAACCATTGGTTGGTGTTGCGTTCAATTATCTTATATAGAGTAAACTGGCGAATCTACAAACTGCAATGAAACACCGAACAGATCCTCATGAATGAAGAATTACATCAGGTAGGGGAGAATTAATGTTTTATATCAAGGGTTTCATAGCCAATTTGCCTTGGGTGCATCCTTGACTTGTTAACCGATAGCCGATGCTGCATTTCTCCCTGTCGTTATTTTGCTCGCAACTCATCATCACTACCTATCATAGCAGCATTCCCCGTGATTGCATTTTGGTTTGGTTCCCTATATCTAATATAGTGTGATGTGATGCTAAGAACTCAAGTTAGTTTTCGGCCTGTGTGATTGTGATTATTATGATACAACTGACCAACAAGCAACACTTGCTCAAAAATCAAACCTGTCTAATTGTACGATGGATGGATCGACCATTCTAAATATGTATTGCAAATTACGGAGGCTGAAGAAGACGAAGAAAATGATTATGAATTTTCATCTTGTTTGATAAAATTCATCACAATATTATAATGATTTGCTCTAAGGTACTCAAATTCATTTCACCCTTTCTTGATCACCAATTTACAACGATATGCGTTCTTCATGTGTAATAATAGCTGCTATTTTTGCATACTAGTCTGCACACTTCATTTGCAATTTCCAACCACACAAACATACGCGGATAATAATTGCTTGAGCCATTCATAATTTAAATTTTTGTAGAATGATTTTATTTTTAATGAATCATAATTAGGTCCCTACCGAGGTGGTCCAACAATGGCGTGTAGACAACCGTTGTGATCATCGTTCATGTTTTCAATTCTTTCTTACCTTGTCTGCTAGGAAGTAAGTGGTGCTCAATCGTATGCAACTGCCTAATCATCATGAAGGCTTTCATTCAGAAATAAAATTCAATAAATAGCGCTGATGTAGGTTACGTTCCAATACCTATGACTTGCCTCTTTTAAATATTATCTGTTCAATTTCTCGTCACTATTCTAACTGAGTCAAAGTGATATTTAAAACGATATTTTTAATGATAATGAAGTCAATTAAGGAAAACTGAACAACATTAAATGATGTTGGGATGAATGAAATGGACAAAGTGATGAAGTAACATGCAATGAATATTATTATGGACGAAGAATGAAGAATATTTATGAATAGGATGTGTATTTATGCGCATTGATTGGTAGCTACGTCGAATTGGTGCATGCAACATACTGTTACGGCAATTGTTTTGAATTATTTTCTGAAATTTTCGGTAGGGTAACCCCACGTGTGAACTACACCTAGGTAAAAAGAAGGCAATATCCATTGTCAAGCCAAACCCCAATAAATGGATAATGCACATACATTCATTCCTTCTGTATTCCATGTGCCATACGCATTGCCTGATACCAATCTTCTTCGCATGTTGATCCAGTAACCATAATCCAGACTGTCATGCTTTCATCATATTAAGCATGGTATACCACCGATACGTACATTCCTACCCCTATTGCATCTGTTTAGGTTGCACTTAAAAACAAATCCCTGACTAATATTACAATATCCATGCAATGTTCAAAGTATTGAAAATCTTTCTTACCTGCCAATAAATAATTCGTTCCAGCAATCCCACAAGGAAACCAAAATCCAGATAAGAGTTTAAAGCAGTAATCCAGTTGTCTCTCGGCTTTATCGATTTTCAATTTGTTTCCAGGATCTTCTCCAACACACAATCAAAATGAAGATATTTAATACTTGTATTTGCTAACTATTTTAATTTCAGTTGTTTGTTCTACAATGTATGAAAGTTATTATCCAACAAGCATCATTTGCAAATAAAAACTGTTCAAATCTCAAACAAGGAAATGCAATATCGATCAGATATACAAGCAGAGAAACAAAATGTCATTCACGTAAAACAAATTGTCAACTAAAGAACTACTAGAAAACAATCGCTAAAACAATGTATTACAATTACGCACAAAGGTTAAAACGACTATAGAAAATAGAATGTATGTATATGTTGCACTATAGGCATGCAAATCTTAGTATTCCAGCTCCGAAATAAAGTCCTTGTTCATTGGCTCATTGCAATTCCAGCAGAATTTAAAGATACAAACGTATATAAAGAAGATTTTAGCAAGCTCTACATAATATGTATCTCCTTTCCTTAGTCAAACAAAGAGAGAACGGAACAACGTACGCACATGTCAAAAAATGTATGTATCCGGGCAAGCCGAAACAAAAGGAGAAATTAACTCAAACAACATAAACAAAGGTTGAGAGGCTCTGTCAAAATAAACTCCAAAAATAGCACAACCACTAACAAACCCACGAAACTGTTGTCAATCATACGTGGAACGAAAACTTGTCAACAATACATAATACATACAACAATAAAAACAACATTGATGATAACAATATAACCCAATTTTTTTAAAAAGGTTTCCCAAAAAATTCACTTTCAAACTGAAAAAGGGTTCACAAAACAAAACAATAAACGGATTCTCCTTGACATTGCCACCACGTCTCCAGCAGTGGACAACACTAATGACGGCTATAAAAGTATCACTAAAAGGCACACGTAGCAAAATGCTTTCTTAGTTGAGATTATATTGCATTCAATTCTTCAACCCATACAAATTTTATGATTTCTTAAAAAAGAGGATAAAAAAGCAGGAATTGTATTCATGACATACTCCTTGCTGCTGCTCAACTGCAATCTGGTGTCAATAAATAAATTCCAATACACAAATAATAAAAAGCTGATACGGTGAGTTATGCAATAGCAAATGGTATTATATGAGGGAAGTACCCTAACCAACCTGGTTTGCTCTATTTTGATACATAGGAAAAGAAAGGGACAAAATGTGAGCTGCTTTTGGGCTCTTTGCTCTTGTAATGATCCCAACCGACTGACTGACCGGGCTCAAAGGGGAACTCTCTTGTGTTGGTTGTATGATACTATAGCATAAAAATGAAGTGCATAAGCGATGCGATGCGATGCAAGCCTCAACTTCTCTCTCGTGCTTCTAGTCCGTATTATGCCTCTCTGCCTTTGCTCTCAACTTTCTTTCATGTTTTTACAAAGCTTCACAAAAAGCTGATGCTCTCTGTTGCATTGGATTATCAGGATATGCGTAATATTACCAATTTAGCTTGTAGTTCTATCTCTTCTTTTTTTGTACAAAATATAAAACCTTCTGCTTTTTTTCGAGCTTTTCTAGATCTTCCAAATGAGGGAATGTGTGTATTGATAATAATTGTAAATGTGGGATTGCTGATGTTGTGACTGTGAGAATAAAATGCAACAAGACACATTACAAAGGACATAAGCTATGTAAAATGTTGGTGTTATTATGTGCTGCTTGTCGGAGCTTTGGCTACCAGACCAATGCGTCATCAAATGGTGGATAGATACATGAATATGAAGACTATTGGAAAGAGGTAAAAGATGGGATGAGGTTACTGTGCAATGCATGGAGTGGGATGCATTTGAGATATATATAATATGGGTTTGTCGATTTGTGAAGTGTGAACATGATCCGTGTGTGAAAGCATCGTTCATTCTAATGATGTGTCGATGATTACACAAATAAGATTCGGATCCTTGAAATATACTGCATATATTTGGGTTTCTTGATACCACACACACTGCGTGGAAATGACTGGAGGAAAAAACCTTTAATTAGTTAATGAATGTCTAACACTTTTGCCTCAGAATATTTCAGTTTAATTGGCAATCGACCGCAAAAAAAGCAATATCCTTTTCAGCGTTTGAATTTTTATGATTTAAATAAATTACACATTCATTATAATATATAATTTGTTAGCATTACAACTTTCAAGCATCGTCACCAATCCTAAATGGGCTGTTTGATGTTTAAACAACGTATGCTTATGTTTTGAACGTTTAAAAGGTTCTGTATTATGCAATACCTCTGAAGTTATAATAAAAATTTTAAGAATATCAACAAAAACTTATAAATTCATATTATTACATTATTATCGAATTTTACATTGAGATTAGTATTGCACTTTCTACCATTTCTGAATATAATTTAAGACAAGTGTGTTACATTTACATGAAGCCCAAGCAATACGTAAAGTAGTAAAGACTATCACAACGAAGTAAACATTCAACCCTATGCAAAATTCCTCAACAAGATCCTGCTAGTCGAGAAGGGCAAAACGAGATGAAATAAAATCCAGGAACTTACCGGACCGCTTAGGACACCACCTATACTTGTATCAAAACAACTTCAACCGAACTCGTATTTCTTCTGAGGGCCAGAGAGAAACAGTGAACTAGACTCTAGCAAAGCTCCACGGAAAGTTGAGGAACCTTTTGAAACTCCTATTCAGCTCTCATAGAATTTACATGATTCTCCTTTTATCATCCTATTTATCAGAATTTTTCTTTAGCATAATAATCATCAACATCATTCCGTAAAGTTTTAGAATCTTGACATCTCATGTAAATGCAATGTTGATCTTGAAATGCTTTTTATTTTTGAAAAACATGATTCAACCAGAAGCTAAACTTTGGTGATTTATATAGTTTTGAGACATACTTGACGGATCGTAAATGTCAGAAAAAGCAACCACACACTAATTCGGTATAAGATTATAGACCAACTGTTGCAAAAATGCATGTGAGCACTGCTTCGATTTTGTACATTAAACACGAGTTACATGTGAATAAAAGTTTCAGGCAGAATGCTGTACACAGGGAGCATATTTCAGAAAGACAATGAATGACTATCTTGTCAGGCGTAATCAATAATATTTCCTGAATTCACCTTTTGATAATAGCAATAAATTTGAACTCTAACATAACAATTTTTCCTTGTTGTCAACGTCGGGCCATGCCACTAATCATTGTAGTATTTTTTTCATGTTTAAGTACTTTACAGAGATCACTACGTGTATGGAACGACTTGAATCCACTCCTTAGAACATGAAATTTTATAGTTCAAAATGGGCATATCATAATAATCCTAATTCTTGAGCAGTAAAGCAGTGAACAATCGTGCAGAGCATAAAATTTGTATCCAAAAAATCTAAACTATAATAGACAACGGAAAACATAACAATCACATCTGTATAATGTGCCACTTTGCACTTGAATGGATATATTATTATGCAAAAATTTTGTGACCTTGAATGCTCGTCATTCATAATGTTATCATGATTATGGATGATGGAAGTGTACAGCAGCGGCGTGCCTACGTCATTCCATGATTTATAAGTGCTGCAGGCAAGGTACCTAGCAATTACATTGTGAAGGAATGTCCTTTTTATTGACTGTCACACATTATTACCAGAACATTGGTACAAGAAAGGGAATTAACCAAAATTGAATTTTGTGCAAGGGCAATGCATCTCAAGTTATGCGTGTTTAAAACCATGTATTCATTTTGTTCTTATTTATCCTTCCTGGTGGTATTTTGATATGTGTGGGCATTTCTTGTGGTTGTTAAAACGCATATTAAATTACTCTTAAATAGCAATTAAACTCACGAGCGGTACATAAATGTGTGCAATACAAGATAAGCACAGATATACAGTAGCAGGCAACCAGGCGTCTTAAGTGACTCGGGGTAATAGAGAAACAAATTGTTATTACTATTTTATTTACCTTCTAATCCTATCATCGTCATCTCCATTATTATTGCAGCTTATATAAGCATAAGAGAGCAACAAAAAGATACCTTGTGCTTTCTTAGCCTCTGTGAGGAAGCATAAGGAAATTTATTGCCTTTAAAAATTTTTAATGGTCTTGTAGCTTCATTGACAAGTCCGTATGGTGGCTTTTTTACGCTCGTTATTATTAGCTCGTAAACCATTTAGGTCAGTAAAAAATAAAGCCCCTATCGCAATAATAATATTACTTTCCAAAGTAAACCATTTATGTTGTTCATATTATATGCAATCAGTAGCTTGTTAATATTATGGGGGGAGTGAAAGAAATCTTGCAGAGATGCACAATGTTGCAATTCTGCAGTCGCTAATGCTATACCTATTATAATATGCATTTTAGCTGCAAATGACCGTATCAGATGCATATTCTGGAATTCAAAGCTGCTAATGTATCAAGAGTGTCAACTGATTATTCTGATCCATTCAGTAGGTCAGCGATCTTAATCACTTATGCCTATAAAGATGTGCAAATTCGAATAGAAAATGATGTTGGATTTAGACTAGGGATTCATATTTTTAATAATTCATACGTCTCGACTGTGACTGGAGTTTTGTAAACAATTCAAAAGACGCGTTCAAATTAATAGAGATATGAATTTTTGGCGTATCAAACAGTTTACCTGAGCATATTCTTTCAAAGAAAATATCACGCAGCAATCCAAAGAATAATGAATGTCTATAATTTTGTACTAACGTTAGTACAAGTACACCGTCGACTAACGTTGATTAAAAGTTTTTTGCCAAAAACTCTTCTGCAAGGGTAGTCATCGGGACACTTATTTTTTGTCTTTATGAAAGGAAGGATGATCATTGGCCACCCATTTACCACTGAGCTTCGAACCATCAAGTAACATAATATCACTGAAAATTACAAGTAACATTGTGATATTTTGTTTAAAGTAACAAGAACGCTAATTGATATTTCATGTCAAAATTTTACAAATGCTTTTAATAAAAAAAATGAGCTTGTAAAACTGTAGAAATAACACTTGAACATTATTACTACAAAATATCATTTTAAACAATTTTAGGATTAATAAAAACCCCTTTCTCTCCCATCATGAAAAAAGCCTTCAGGGAGAGAGAAAAGATTTACTATGTTTCTGCTAATTGCGACGAGTGAAAAATGAGATATGTTCCGCAATGAAAAACAGCTCGTTAGTATCAGCAATATTTTGTGAATTCTTCTTGATGGTTAACCTCACGCAGTTAAATAATAAACTGCCAATTCTACTCATTATTATACTCAATTTTGAAACATTTCATATGCCCACCACCACCATGAAGAAGGAAAATTGCGCATGACTATCCCAATTCGCTGGCAGCCAGGTAAAGGGAAGGTATCATTCTAAAGCTCATCATATTAATGTATCCCTGTACATTGTTCATTAAATAAGATAAGGATGAAATTCACAGCCAACTTCATCGTTCAGTTCCAGTAGTCCTTGTATGCATGTATGTATAAAGTAAGAGATGTGATAATATAATATTATGATCATCAGTTCAAAAAGCTTATGGAACAAACCTGCTGCTCCAAATACCAGTGTAATGGCTATCTATGAAATCACCAAGTATTCCTAATAGCTCATAAACTGGTGTACTAAAAACGGCATAAATATACAAACATGTGATGCGACTGCTTCAGCTCAGATGTAAAAGTGTTGTCCATAAATATACAACAAAACGTTTCAATGTAAGAAGGTGGTAAGAAACAGATTCCTTTACACATATGTACACCCCAATAAGCCTATATATTTTGACAGAATGCATGTATCATCTCAACTTTGTTTCATGAGCAATAAACTCTTGGAAGAAAAACATTGTCCAACCGAGGTAATCTTCTAAAAATCTCACTATCACTGATTGTACTTGAATGAACGGAAGGATACAAAAGTACTTTTATATTTACTTCTTTGACACACCAACAAAAGTGGTGAGTATCTTATGTGTAAATAAAACATGGGAATCAAAGAGAAATGAAATGGATCTGTTACAGCGTATCAACTTTATGAGTGGAAATGGGAAATAAACATGATGATATGCATTATGTATGCATCTGCTATATGCTTTCTTCAGGATGCTGCAAAAGAGATTTGGAGCTGTAGGAGGCTGAGACATTGTTCGTTTTGGTTTGCTGATTTTATATCAAGAAATACGGTTATGACTGCTACAAAAGAGTGCGAATGATGTGAATTTCACTGCTCACTTACGAACATTCCTTCTAGCCGTTTTCCACATTACGCCCAGCTCCCTAAGGGTTCTCCCTTAAGTACTTATGCCGTTAGAGAGATACAAGTAGTAAACTTTGGTATATAAAATATTTATAAAACATAAATCTTTTGTCATTCGTTTGTTTTTCTTTGTGAAGTAAATCAGTAAAGTAAAGCTACCATTCTTGGACAAATTTTCATTTCTCAATGTTTTATAGTTTTTGCAAACTTCAATTTAAAACTGTACTGACTAAACAAACAGAAACGCTTCCATACATTTACAATGCGGAATGCTTGAAAGGCGGTGAAAATTATATTTTTTAACAACGCGCATAATTAGTGTCATTAGAATTGCAAAGAAATAATTGGATGTAAACTACTTTATATTGTATTAATATAACGTACAATCAAAACTAACATTGTCTTCATCACGTGTGTGTTGAACCTTGCAATTGCAAGCAAGCATTTCATTCCTGGTCATGTAACACAGCCATGAAGAAAACAACAAAGGAATTCAGTCAACCTTCAGAGAAGGAATGAAGGAGCGACAAACAACCAAAAATAAACTGTAAAGCACATAACAGACATCAACAATCCGCCCATACTTTTTATTGATTATCAAGAGGATTTTTACACCTTTGCTTTTACAACCAAAACAAAACTAACCTACCTGCCTGCCATATAACCCTACCACCATCTAAGCTCTGAACCTGAAGGTCACGTCACAGTATTATTTTTTATTTAAAAATACCTTTACATACACAGCCAACGAATTATTATGCCCTAAATCGTGACAAACCTTTTGTCAGCTATTGGCTATCTAAAGTATGTGTACATCTTGCCCTGTACTGTATTCCTTTTCCTTTCAATCATGTATATTATATATGTCTATTTGTACCTCCACGCTCACCTTTCTTTCTTGGCTCAATAATACAATTTTATAGCATACCACCTTAGTTTTTTAGTGGCATCATCACAATACTTTCTCAGCATAAAGGTTGACATTGACTTTGAGATGACAGGATGACACTGTTTGTTCTTGAATCATTGAACCGTATGAACCGGTAAATTTTATTAGGGCGCAGCTTCTTATCCTCACCTTTTTGCCCCTTTAAAAAAGGGGTTTACTTCACTTTTTATCTGGTCGTAAACTGTTCCCAATGTATATTGCTTTATACAACCGTTTTAACTCTTTCAATGCCAATTTCCCCTGTTGTATAAAAAAATATATCGGTGTGATTAGTTACTATTTCTGGACATCCTGGGATGAAAGTTGTAAAAATTCTTGGAGCAATCTATACTTGACCTAGAGAATGGTATTCTAAAAATAATTCAGAACTATTCTTAGATCAGTTCAGTCTCCGCATTTGGCTGAGGAACTCACATCTTGTAAAAGTGAAGCTTAAAATAGGAATTATTCTGGAATGCAAAAATTCATGTGCAAGTTAACTAGCGTAACAAAGTGAAATATTTGTTATGGTTGTTAAGAATTTGTGTTGCGTGAGTTTACTACAGTGTTGTGAGTTCAGTTTTTTTAAATTTAAATTTAAATTAGTAAGCCGGCAATGGTTATTTTAATGTTTTGTGGTAATGAGTCTCATAAGAAAAATTGTTCTTAATTGGCAATTATCAGCCTATTTGGCACTTAATGATCACGGAATCTTATTTTCCTCTTGTGTATTCCATTTCAAGTTTCTGCAACTTATTCACCAACACTCATACCAAGAACATCATTAGAGGGCAACAAGAAAATGTAATTTGGGCAGCTACAACTTCAACTTATTCAAAAAAGGCTTGTTCCCTGTCGGCAGCTTGTGTTTAATTATTTTTCAAGTGGTAAGTGGTCTTTTAATTCGTATTTTATTTGCAGTTTGCCATTTTTTATTTACGAAATCAATCGGCTAACCGCATTTATTGAGAAGGTAGTGCGTGTATGTGTCTTTGTATTCTTTGCGCATCCTTTAATACATAACGTAGCATTGACGTTCATCATCATAAGTTTATTATGGATTTGTAATTGTGTGATGAAGGGATGTGGTATGTTCATGTTCTCATCGTTTTTGGTGGTTGACCTCCATGTCGCGACAGGACGTGACATGAACTTTCAATCAAATCACAAACGGTAAAAGGTTTCAAGAAATCAATAATTAGTAGCAAGAGCAGGTTCTCTACCGCAATGGTTCTTTTATAGCAGGAACAGTCAGCTAAAAAATAGTCCCAACCCATCGAATCGATATGATTTCAAAGCACTACATTTTAAGACAAGTTGATTTTTTAAGCTTTACCATCAAACCCTTTGAATTTGAATACGAGGTTGACTATGGACTATGAGTAATGGCTATCATCAACTTGGCTAATTAGCTTTCTCAATATGGGATTGTTCATGTACGTACACACAAGTCACTGGTATTTCTCGTAGGCAGAGCCTTTAAGACAGAGCCATATAATCGTCATACACACAATCCTCATATCGTTTATACCATCTTTTCTTTTACCGTGTTCTGTTGTGCTTCTACCTCTCTTGTTATTGTTAAAATGCAAAATATGAAGACCATTCATGTAATATAGGAAAATGATGATCGTCTTAACCATCATCATGTTTTTACAACACATTTCCATTTTTGACCAAAAGAGATTTTTATCTTTTGTGTTAGTGTAGAGGGTGTAAAACAATTTGTTGAGGTGATTTTCTACGTTGTAAATCGTTGACTGCGTTTTCATTGTGCAGTCAGCTAAATGAATCATAGGAAAAATTTATGATAGAGTAATATTTGCAATCGACCAATGCCTCGTTTGTTCCTTCGTAGTCGCTTTTAAAGAAGCTGTATTTTAACCGTCGTATCATTGAGTTGGTTGTATGTATGAGGCTGATTTCAATATGACGTACGTACGTTATGGTCATGAATTATCAACTATCCATATCTATTGTCATATTTTTAATATTTTAATATCATGCGGGGCTATTTTTTCCTCAGCGATTTGCTGATGATTAGCTAATTAGCAGGTAGGTAAATGCTAATAGGGAGATGGAAACGGAGAGGTTACCTATAGGCAATTTTCAAACTTTTTGGGTAAATGTGAATGCAGACACTTTCCATAAAAAAGTGCCGATTTAATCACCAAGTTTTGCATACTTACATACATTCTTTTGGCAATATTAAAGGATTTTTTTACATTCAACTCAAATTCAAAAATGGTGTGTTTGCTAAATTATTGTGGTAAAGAGGTAATATGCTCAGCTCAACAAGGATGTTCGACACATTTGAGTATGTAGATAATTGCACACTGCATTTTTTACACCGAATAATGACATCTCATAAACTATTAGCTTTACAGCGTTTTAACAGCTAGCAAGAATTAATAAATTCTCATCAAATTTTTAAATTCTTGAAAACAAGTGACAATTTTGCCTGAAGAAAAAGTGTTTTCTGTCTCTTAAATGTTGAGTGTAAATTCATTCATCGGGTTGTTTATGATAGTGCTTGCAGTACAACAAAGTACTTCAACCACTGAGATTCCGCTTGGAGTCAACAATACAATGAGCAGTGCAATGGCTTGTACATGTGGACCGGGAAAAGATTACGCCGTGTTTTACGATAGAAGTTAGACGTGAAATAGGAATAGCTACAACTTATCCTTTTTGAAAAAGTTGTTCAACCAGAAAGCGTACCAAATCTCATATATCACTATCATGAATTGCCCATTTATTTCGCATGATAATGCATGAAAATGGATGGGCTTTTTGTATGAAAGAATGATAATTCCGGGTAGCTATCAAAGATGTATGGTGAACATAAGTTATACATGCATATTTCCATTTTATAAACTGCAATTGGTGATTTTACGTCGTTGGTGGCACCAAATGCTAGATAAAAGTACATTTATCATCTGTGAATATAGTATTTATCACGTAAGTATTGAATTAATTAATTAATTAAATTGTTCCTGAACAGGGTCTGATGTACGGCATAATGGGGTAATGGTTCTAGTATGATAATTTATTTATGGTTAGTACCGTTATCGATAGCCACGCGATGTCTGTGCCAATAAACAAATGAAAATAATTTTAAGATCATCGTTTAAAATAAGTTATGATTTAAAAAAGAATTGTTTTGCAATTTGAAATTTTAGGATCGCAAAATTCTTCCGGTATGTATAATTTTGTAATTCTAAAATAGCATTACTCAATACCAACTACTCAATGGATAGCGGATAGCCAATAGCGTGATATTGTAGTTCGTAGACAAATTTTAATAAAATTTACAGAATTTAGTCATTATTTTAATAAATATTGCTTATCTAAATAAATATCAATAATAAACATCTACATTAATACAACTCAAAATGATGTATTTCTCTGCCGATTCGGTCGGGTTACGGAAGAAAAACAGCAATATGAATGATCTGTAGCGCAAGTGCGCAAGTTTAATAATTATTTTTTATCGTAGATATGCTTGTCAATCATTTAATGAAATGTTATAAGTGTCAATAAGTGTCTTGAATCAACGAGGAATTGGAAACAGGTACAATAGGAGTGCTGAGAGCTAACAGTATAATATATATATATATATATTTATAGCGTATAACAAAGATTCGATGGATTGGAGCTGAAGAGAAAAATACCGAGTACAAACACATCCATTACCATCATAATAGTGTGTAGGTATGTTTATAGAAAAATGCCAAATTATAAGAGTAACCATTATTCTACAAGCAACACATCAGTTTAAAATCGTCCAAAAATATAAATGCGGGTTTGCTTTCACTATAATCCGGAGGCTACCTTAGGTGTTTAATATAATCGGGACAAGCCTGGAAAAGCATTTTTGCAACATAAAACGCAATAGAAAATCTGAAAGCTCACGAAGAAGGAACAATTTACACCGCATGCAGTGCATCATCTCATTTTATATAATGGCACATCGTTGTGTATTACGACTTGACGTTTTTTTTGGGAAAATATCACACGTATCGTATCATACATATATTTTGTTGTTGAGTAAGATGGCATCAGAATAGAGCAGAACGCTATTCCTATTCTTATTAAAGTGAGATTCATCCTGTCTTGAAATAGAAGGAACTTGCTTCTATACCGCTTCTTTTTGAAGATTTTGAGTAAGTCCATAATAAGTGCAAGTTTTCCTGTGAGATTTTCCGGTGCTCAAAAGTTGTCTTTCACTTTCTCCTTTTCTAAAATTATGAAGCTCATGATATTGAAGTGCTCTCAACAGCAGACTCTTTGGCTTTATTACTACTGCATCTCACATACATCCGCTCTTACCGTTATCCCTTTCTATACCGAGATGACATTTGAAGGATAAAGATGGCATCAAAAAATCCTTTCAATCGGGGAGGAAGGATTACGTAGTTGTATGCATGGCTAAATGTAAGCGTCTTCCAAATAGCTTTTAAAGGTGGGTGTATGATGAAATTTTAGTTTTGCCGTTTTATGTGACTATACAACTGGATATGTTTCAAAGAGTTTTTTAGGGTTTCCCATCTAACCGTTTCAATAGTTCAACGTTATTTTAATACCTATTAAGTGTGGTCTGTGCAAATAAAACTATCATCAATCACAAAACTTCTCTAAAACCCACTCTGCTTGCTAACATTTGAGAACAAGAATCATTAGTATGATATCTGTGATTCGCGATAAATAAAAATTTACAAGTAGCATCCCATTCTCATGCACTTCATTTCAATTTTATTCGTCGTAGTGAAATGGACTAATATTTAAAGTAAAAAGTACTAATTTTAAGTAGCCTAAATTTAAAGTAAAATTATTGGGTATTACTTATGATGAATGATTGAATTCACCAAATAATTTCAACGTAAGGTAATCAAACAGAAATCCTCATTCTTTATATAGAAGAAATTTTTTTCCAAAAATGAAATTATAATCACTTTTAAAGGATGCAACAAAGTACACTATAACGGGTGGCATCTTTTATCTTCGAAAAATCACTACTCGGATCCGATTTTGTTAGGTGAATTTTCTTTTCTATCCGTCTAACAGTCCCAAAAAAATTGAACCTGTCCTTTAATTTCTTACTTTTAGTATTGCAGCCGCCGTATTGTTAGGAAGCACTAAATTTTAACGAATATATTAATGATCCAATTCAGTTGCAAATTACAACATTCTTGCTCCACGCTCCCGAATTCTGATAAAACTATACCGAACTTATTACATGTTATCATCATAAAAGCCTGTACATAACTTCTATATAGCGGACAATAATGGAAATAATAACAAATCATAGCGGTGCATAGAAAATGGTGAATACACGAAAAATTAAGGTATATGGGAAGAAAACCAAGAAATGGTGATGGTTGTTGTTTATCGTTTGTAATATCTTATGTATCTCAGAACCATTAATGAAAATACAAACCACAAAAAATCTTATTATGTCGGTTTTATTGTGTTGTTACTATCATTGCGAATTGTGATGCAATCAGCACAAGATTCATATGGCACAATACTACCCTCTTCCCTCACTCTACTGCGATACTCAAACGAATTTTGCATTTTTGTGAATGGATATTGACATTCCTAAAATATTACGTACATACACCATTTCTTATAATAAAAGCAATAAGAAACGGCAATAGCCGAATAAAGTTGATATAAAAAAGAACAAGATATTCTAAACGATGATGCGTGTGTATGAAAAGAAATCCTTGACGAAAGACGGCTTTAATACAAAAAAAAAGTCTTCAAAAAATGAGAATTTGAAAGAAGCTATGGCTGAACAGTCATTCCTACCAAGTGAGTAGTTGGCAGTTATGAAACCACGCGGTTGAATTCATCATGATTACATATAGAACTTTTTGAACGAATAGAACCAAGGCCATAAAGTGGTAGTAACTTTCGTGGAACTGGAAATAATCATCATTATGATGATTATAATGATTATAGTAATCATTCACAACCATATCAGTGTAGTGCAGTGGTTTCTCGTCCAGTGTATACTTTGCTGCTCTTTCCTGGAGATAAAGGGTTGGGGTAAAATGCGTGAATGGGTTTTGGTAATACCTACTTGCATAATATTACGTAATGTATATCAACATGATCCATATATATAGGGTGGAAGCTAGTTGGTACCAAGAAGAGCAAAAAATAGGTATAAAAGTAAATGTTTGTGGGGTGGCTTCATATATATGAAGGCTGACTAGTCATGAATACAGACATGTCTGCTGGCTAACTGCTGCTGGAGAACGAAACACTGTATGCTTGGAATATAAAATATAAGTAGGGATATAGGTAGAATTTATATTATTGTTATGGGCTTATGAGAATGCATTTATTTGAGTATCCTCAATCCAAGCAGTATACACAGTTATCCACTCAGGCGGGATTGATGTTTTCCATTGGGAAGGCAGAATATACATGGAAGATACATCCTTCCCTCAACCCCATATAATCACACGTTTTCTTCACGTTATTATAAATAGTGTGGCTCTTATGTTGGCATTTAATGTGATCCATAAAGATAATATATCTTCTTTTGTTAGAAAATGCAATCCAATGGTTTTGACATCAGGAGACTCCTCTTCTCTCTCTCTCCCGATTCACGCACGAGAAGGTGTACTGACTGCAGCAGCAGTTTTTCCTCTGTCTCTTTAGGGTTCTCCTTGGTTCAGCATCCAATTCCAGTCTCGTTCGAGGGAGCAAACAAACCCAAAATCCAATCCAACCAAAAAGACTTGCTCACGCAGCCAAGCCAACCTTCCATTCCAGTTAACCAACCTTACCTTTGAAACAACCTCACACATCTAGTTTCCTTCGTATTTATCATCCTACGCAATAACCATGTATTAAATTGCACACCAACAACCGCCATTATCTCGTACACTTTTGTAGTTAAAGTCTTCGTTTTGAGGGAAGAGAGAGAGAGGAGTAAGAAGCAATGTGACGTGATAAGGAGTGGGCATATCAGTTCGAAGAACAAGATGATGATGATGATGTTCCTTTAATGCAAAGCATGCTACTACTATATGTACCATGCTATTATAACAAATGGTCAACGTGTACAATGCAAAAAGCAGTTTTTCGTTTGTACAAAAGCATTTTCATTTTCAGCTCAATCGGTAATAACAATAATGGTTGTATTCATAATGAGATTCAGTATGCATACCGTAAAAATATTGGCCATTATAGTAATGTGAACATGTACCAAATTCATTATAATTCGTGAAAAGTGTGGGTTTATAAGATGGAGTAAACGTTATTATCATTAAGACTAAATATTTTATATGGAAGGTACACTCTTGAGTGAGTAAGTTGGATTATTAGATGTGTAAATTCCATTACTCAATACACTTTCTGTCATGTATATGATCATCTTGATGATGATATGATAGCATAAAAGACTACAACTACACAGATGATGAGCCTCCAGGAAGGTGCATGAGGTATGAGAATAAAAACTCGTTGAAACGGAGCAAGCATTCCTGCTTAGTTTGTATTTATAAACTAAATATATACAGATAGATTTTGCAACATGGATAAAGTAATTTTTTAAATTTTGGTCAGCAAAAATATCGCAGCTGTTAACATTTGTGTTCTCCTGCGAAATTTGAGACAATGTTTCAAATTTTTTTGAATCCGAAACGGACGGACAACCGCATTGATATATGAAATCCAAACCAGCTCAAAAGTAGCTTTCGCTACTTTAACAACTCACCTACCCTTTTTGTCTATTATAAAACACATAATGGATGCAAGTATTGGTAATAATCTTGTACATCAGAGGTATTTGCTTCTTTTACTTTTGTATGCATACTTCAAGAGAAGAGATATTACTCCCTATTATTATTACCAAATTTTGATTATTATTAAATGTGTAGTATCATCCCTCTACTCCAACCTGATTTTCATATTCATTTACTTGCTCTGGTCCAGATTCATCCCATTTTTTCATCTCGAGGCTAAACCAAAAGGGTGGCATAGCACTACCACTAAAACAGTAATACTAACAGGGAGATATTCATACATGGCACCTCACGTAATAATTTATCTGCATACGCCTTCTCTCTTTCAAAAGCCATGTTTCATTTTAACATTTTTGACATGATATTAAAATCTCGAGTAAAAATCCTTTTCAAGCAATAATCTTGAATACATTATTATTACAACTTATGCCGAGAAAACTGGTCGTTTGCTGTGTGAGCCTTGCAATGGTCAACACACACCAGCCAGAGAACAAGACGAACGAACCAAAATGAAATTGTTCGTAGGAATTAAAAGACAAGCCCTGCACTGAATAATGATGATTTTCATTTTCTTGATCTTCTACTTTCATTATAGTTGGCTCAGAAAAAGCTGTCTTGAATCGGAGAGAAGGCACACAAAAAACAACTAAAAATTGACTTTAGAAAGTGTGTGTGTGTGTTTGGACCTGAAGATGAATCTCACATGTTGGCTGGAATTTCATCTCATCTGCATAATAATCTTCAAATTCTGTTTAGATTAAATTGGTATTCATTGCCATTGCTTGCTTCTTTAGTATGTAGTAATAATGATAATATGTAATTCTATCGAAGTAATGGCGACTGTAATATAAGATAAGTGTAATCATTTTTCTGATTTGGTCATAAAGCTGGTTTTGCAGCTTAGGAGAAATAGGCACATTTATTGGACGAGAGAAGACGGAGAGTGTGGGGATACGAGTCCGTATATTTGTAAAGTACATGTTGTGAAACCGAATAAAAATTTATTGTTTGAGTCCACTAAAGGTGATACACAATGACCAAAAGAAATCATAATCCTGATGATGATCCTCATCATAATAATCATTTTCATGTGGCTTTTTTGATGCATGTTACCTATGATTCATGATATTAATGCATACTTATGCATGTATAAAAATGTAATAGAAAAACTGAGCAGACATCCATGGAATAAAACTTGTGAAGAAAAGGGAGGATCGACGAATTGAGCTGCGGTTGAGGGAATGTAATATAGAGAACAAAGTATATATATATGTCATAAGAGGTACACCTGAGCGTATGCTTATATAGTAAGCAGTGGCTAACAATAAGAAGAAAGGGAAGTTTTTCCCTTCTTCCAACATTAATGTAAAGCAAAGAAGTGTTTGCTAATGTTTCTTCACACACACATTACATGACTTGTTGTAACATGAAATGAATAAGGTGTAGAATATAATGGAGAATATTTTTTATGCATATCTCAAGATGTAATCTCTCATCTCTCTCCCTTGTCATGCTCATGAGTGAATTATTGACTGTTTCTTCCAGCTAACTCTCCAAATAGAGAACCAAAATTATAATTTAGTCGATGGATGGATGGACCGAGAGGATGATGGTGATCGCCATGTGAAACAAACTTTTTTCAATCCTGTTCCACCATAATAATCATAATAATGCTTTAGCTAAAATGCACTTTTAAATTATGAGTGGTTACTTTCTCACTAGCTGAGAGAGGGATCTGAAAAGAAGATGAGGAATCAGAGAAGGTATATAGCCACCAATTTTTATGGACCTTTAAGACATCTACAATTCAGATGGGATGAAGGGGATAGCTAATTTTCATTAAAAATGGGCGGGTTATCACTGTACAATGTATTCCGATCTTGCTCTAAACTATACAACTCGCTCTGCATTTTTCTCAAAGATCGTTTTGCCAAAGGTATTTTTAAAACTCGTAATGTTGTTTTCACGGTGTGTGACCTCATACATATTTTTCTCGTTTGATATCCATTCGGTGCACAGACGGTGAAATGGCTGTGTCACCTGTCTTGTTGTAGTGAATTAAGTCACATTGAAATCATGTCCAGACATTAACAAACGAATTTGATCTTCATCCTTACTTTTTTATTATATGCATCCACTCAAATACTACACATGCACACAATGTACGAGGAGTACAAAATTACTTAGAGATTTAATAGGATATTATTGCTAACTTGTGTTTCGCAAAGAGACTGATAACGATGAGTAAGTGCTCCGGTCCTCTGAAATGAGTCAAGTAGAGAGAATGATGATGATCTGTACTAATGATACAACTTTTTCTAAGGAGTCGAAAAGGACGACGACTAGCATAAGACTAAAAAGAATTTGTGGAATAATCACATAGTCACATAACATTGTATATTATGTCTATTACCACCAACCACCACTAGTTCTTTAGCACTGTTACTGATCCTATAGTGCTGCACTAGGAACGCGAGTTAATAAGCTCTCTTTGAATTCTCCACACACGTCAGCCCTTTTGTCGGCGCAATAATTTTTCCACGGCCCATCATCATAATGATGCCCAGGAATACATTATAATTACAGCCATTCTCATAAAGCTGAATTAAAGGCTTATAACGTAACACAGACAGAAAAGGGGGATCGAGCATAGAGTGAGTAAGCCCAAGAAAACCAGTGAGCTTTAAGCATTTCACAGCAGTAGGTCAGAGTTTTGATGGTTGAGAAAAAAGAATGCCAAGAAACAGAATGAAGAAGGTGGAACAGTGGAAAAGAAACCATATGCCAAGCCCATGTGTTGCATGGAAGTGTATGGGATGTGTTCAGTATGTTACAAAAAATAATCCCACTTCATATTCATATATGTTGTATATATCGTTAACGTTTTATTGTTATTATTATTATTATGGCTATGATAATCATTGTTGTCCACTAGACAAGCAATGTGTGTAATATAAGCAACAAAATAATATTTATATCTAAAAGAAGCAGGTGAATGGTGAATTTTTAACGTAGACACCTTATTTTTATGCAGTCTATTGTCCATAAAAACGATAAGGAATATATTTAAGGAGGTAAAATTCTGATCCAGCAATAATCCTAGCTCTAGTCTTTCTTGAACTATAATAGTACAAGCGGGATGGACATGGCGTTCAATGAAAATGTGTCAGGTAAATTTTCTTGAAATCAAGTAAATTATTATATTATGTATTCAACATCAGGGAAACATTTTATAATCACATCAGTATATCTCTGCATGTTCGTAGACAATATATTAATAGTTTACATCCCTTCACAAAGTGGCATTTAGAGCTAATTTATGAAGCCGTCAGGTATATATAGAATTAATTATTAATGCACATTTCCAGTAACGTGATGACAAATCTGGATACAAAATGCATGACTATCTTCTACAAAATGAAAACTTGGATACTTGAAACGATTTGAGCACTGACTGGATAAAAATTTAATTTAGTAAATATTTGAAAGGGCATAATACACGTCTATCATCAAATAAACTTTATGATATCGAACCTATCAACATTTAGATTTTTGCTGCAATGGTAGAATTTTGATGGTCGTATCAGTATACATTTTTGCTTTCGAAACAAAACAATTGATAGTTAATTTAGTTAATATTAGCTAACATTTTTTATTCATGCATTACCGACAGCATAAAGTGGTCAAACAAATATAAATCCGTCAACAACATCATCATTCCAACAACTCATTCGGTGTTTGCAAAGCGAACTTAAAAATTGTTTTCAAAAAACCCGATACTTTGGCGAATGAAATTGATTCTTTAAAATGGCCCATGTCCATTAGCTCTACAACTTGATCTCGTTATATAAGAGATAAATGAGGACCCCATGAGTGGAATTAGCCAGCGGCAACAGCATAACTCCGATGGAATGCTTTCGAATGGACTTGGAGGGAGGAATAAAGATCATGATGGCTGTAGCACAATGCGCAATGGTTTGCCTGTTTGATTCTTTTTTGCTCTTCTGCTGCTGCTGCTGGGATCAGCATTACTTGCTCTACACACTTCTACTCCATCTTCAACAAGGCTGGGCATGTCTTCTTGCAACAGGAGCTGCCAGCTGAATAGATGCTGCTTGCCTCCCAGCCAGCTCACTTCTCAGCTCATGTTATATATGCACATATTAAGGGTAAAATGTTTCGTGTTTCTGCATCGCTTTACAAGCAAGTAAATATTTAAAATATGAAACATGAATCATGAACAAATATACAACGAATGTGATATTTTGCGCGTACATGTAGGTATGTGCATTTCCTCTTTTACGATATGAACGAACATTGTAATTCATAAGTAATATATTATTATATAATATGTGTTCATGTACATACATAAAGCAGACGGACTTTATACGATCGCTTTTGATATATTTTGAATGGTGCCTAAAACCATTTTGTTTTGAATCTTATTTATCGATTGATAAGAAAACAAGATAGGAACCCTATAGCTTGATTGCGTGTAAAATGTCATTATTTGCATACGTAGTTCCTTTGATGCTAGAATTACTTTATAAAGTTATCTTTAGGTGTCACATTGGTTGCAAGCTGAAATATTATATTGTGTTGAGTACCGAAACACATTTTTAAAAACTTATAAGTAAATATATTTTGTAAGTGTTTGTAATTTGTAGCTCATTAGGTAAAGTATAGACGGATGGTTAACCTTAAAAAATATTTCTAACATTGCTGTTGATGCTACGATGGAATTTAATTCAATACAATTTAATTGAATGAATAAAAATTCCGATTGTAGCTTAATTTTAATACTTTCATGTTTATTATTTTCAAGTTGAAATGGCTTAAAGTTTGTTTACCCGTGTTCACATTGTTAAATAGATGCAACTTGCATTGCCCCTACAAAATTCTTTCCAATTTTTTTTCGAGAGAGCATCTGTAAATTATTATTTACTACCTGATTTACTATTATGGCAAAGAAAACCACTGCAGACAATTAAAGCAACACATTTTTTTAAAAATTCAGTACGGAAGTGATTAGAATTGAATTAAAACCACTGCATCGCATAGTACTAAATCATTGTGCATCCGAATTTGAACACAGGGCTATATAAAATACAGAAACCAATGAACATTTATTTTCAGGTGATAAACGCTATTAAACCACCTCCTCACATTTTTCTCTTGACTGAATTGACCATGAGGCTTTATTTGTTGGGTTTGTATATTCATTCAAGCAGTTAAAGGCTTTAAACCAATGCCATGACTTTTCACTGATCTCCAGCTCAATTAAATGTTTACTGCACATAAGGATGTGATGCACTGTCGACTGCATTCTTCCCCATTTCCATCTAAACACATACAGTTCCAACTCCTTAGACAGTAGTAGATTACATGTTACATAAGTTATATGAGCTTGTGCACCGCAGTTCTATGCTACAAACACGTAAGATTGTTTCATTTAATTTAATTTACATCACATTTTTACCCTTCTCCTCATACGAGGAGACAAGCTTTGATGGGGAAAACTTATGATGCCATTACGAGTATTATATGGTCACAGGGAAATAAAGGGAGTTTGACGAAGACTCGTCTTTTCCACTACTTTGCATTAAATTACAACCATTAGACCAGCAGTTTTTGTTGGTTTGGATTACCAATAAATTCTTGACTTTTTTCTAAGCTCACTTCTCTGCCCACTGTTTTTATGTGGTTTCGTCTTTTTTAGAAGGAAAGGTAAAACAGAAATGTACACAACCATCATTTGCTCTTCACCACAATGGGTCGCTAGCTGTGAGTTGATGACTCCTTATGACTTTCCATTTCCTTCTTTAAGGTTTCAAGCTTTTCAATAAAAATTATGCAGCGTACTTGGCCCAACGTTTCATTGTTCATTCGTTGTTGCATCTCCACTCAACTTTTACTTTATTTGGTTTTAGCTGCTTTTATTGGCTAATATTTATGAAGAGCTTAGGATAATGAAATGAATGCAGGTGGAATTACGGTCGTGGCCGAGTACGGAATGACAACAATGCTTTGTGCATACTCAAAAGCAGGGTGCAACTTCCATTAATTTATTTCTGTAGTTTCAAATTTCTCCTGGTCAGGTAGACTCCCAAAAAGTTATGTTCATGACAGTTTACGGATAAAAAACATGGTCAAAATGACCACGTGAAGGGCTGCTCCCCGTTGCTGATAATTGCTCAAATATGATTTTGTTGTTCTTGCAATAGCCCATTTACACTGGAATTTTGGAAATGTATATATTGAAACAATGCTGCTTTCATGACCACTAATGCATAAATGCATGTGAAAGAAAGATTGTAGTTTAATCAAAGCTAAAACAACAGAGCAAGGGTTGAAGAAAGTAAAGCTCGGCTTGCGTGTTTCACTTCAATTCATCCCTTGTAAGCACTGCAAAGGAAATAATCATTCACCATCAGAATACATAATATTCTCGTGACTCTTGGCAGTTGAAACCAAAAACCGTAGTTTGGAACCCCAAATAGCCCATTCATCAAGTCACTGCAAATGGAGTTTCTTAATCAGTGAAACCCACTTGGAAATATGAACGCAATCCAATCTCCAGCCAAAATCAAGCACTTTTGGGACTCAAATATGGAGTGAACTCATACTTGAGTGCATTGGACGTACACTTATTGGACATTAACATTTATTTATGCAATATGGGTGCTTATGAAGTGAATAGCACGTCTGCTGAAATTTGATGGCTTCCTCCGATACAGTCCTTGGAATTTTAGTTCCTAATGCGAGTTTCTTTGATTTATTGATCTCGCTTTTTCGTTATTACGTACAACAAGTATAAATACATAGTATGTAGAATGCGTCGCATGCAACCTCCTCAACTACCTAAATTTAGTTTTTCTTAAGCTGTAATTTATTAACTCATTCACGTTTAAAATGGTCCCATTGGCTAACCTTGAATTTTAAGTACAATGACAATTCAACCCCGCTTCATAAATATTTTGATTTTTAATAAAATTGTTTTATCACTTTTCAGAAAACTGGCAACCAATCTGATTCCTGGGGACGTAACAGAGTCAGCTTTCAACTCTTTCTTCATTTATTACCACCTGGAAGTACACGCCAATATCGACACTATACCAGACCGTTATAGTTACACCTATCCGTAAGTCACCAATATTACGATTACGGTTCTGCTCAGCTTCGTCATATATGTATTGACAACAACCATTACCTCTCCCAAAAAACGAAGTGCAATTAACTTTTTTTGTTACCCTTTGCTTCACTTTTTCTTAGAACCGTCTTGTCCCTTTTCTTTCCTCAGTCCTGTCCCAAACCTTTCTTTTTCATTTTTTATGATAATAAAGTTTATACAACGTGACCCACATGTGCTGATGGGCAAACGACGCGCATGAACACATAAAAATTATAGATTGTCACGAGCGACCTTGGAGAAAACTTGGGTTTCACGCACTACTCCGGATTATGTCATTTTCATGTACACATAAACTCAAATGGTCTGAATTCTTCAATATAATACATATTGTACATCTGCAAAGCCCGTCTATACGCATGCATGAGTTCATTCATTCATTCTTTCTTTCTTACGCTACTATAAGACTGTTTACAAGTGCATATACATATCGCCCTCAATAAAACCAAATACCCCTTCCTCCCGTCTGTTCCTTTAAGATTTTATTGTCTGTGGTAAAATGTTACACTTTTCTTCGAACCAAAATTTATGCATAAAAAATGCACCGTATTCCATTCTTCCCATGAAGTCATTTACGTGATTCCTTGAAAAATGCATTTTTTGCTCGATATTTATTATTTTTCAGGATGTCAAACATAAATTGGACCTCCAGTGAATAGTAAGAATGAACTATACAATATTATGGCTAACGGGAAGGACCTCAGAAGGAATCTCAGTATCGTCACCAGCTTCGATCACCAATTATCAGCGGATTGAGTGGATTCAGTAACCGTTTGTCAACCGAAAGGAAACCAACACAAATTTTGGATAGTTTAAAAAAAATCTGAGAGTTTTTTAAATTTTTAACGTCATTTTACGAATGCGTTGTGCAGCGGAAATCAAATATTTTACAGATTAAGATAGCACGTAAGTTTACACATAAAATGTGAGTTTGGAGATCGTCTCTGTTCAAAATTTATAGTTGGTATAGTACTGAAGTTTTGTGAGCAAAATAGCCAGGTGTGTATGTGCATGTAAAAATATATACAAAGTAATTCAATCCACTGCAACGTGTTTGTATTACCCCTTACCATTTTGTTTTTACATTTCCTACTTAAATAGCTGGGTTTATCTAATCTTTGTATCTAAAAAATTATGATAATTGTGAAGCTAGGCCATAAGTGAGTGCTAATAAGGTTTTCGTGTTTTACTTTTTTCTCCTCCTCTTCTGTCTCAGTTATCAGGAGACATTAAAAATGCATTATGAATGTGAAATTATATGCAAAATTATTATTATAATAGAGTTTTATTACGAATTATGAAGAAAGATGGATTATAGTGCTATTACTTCTATTACTTTTATCTCAGGAAACATTTAAGTGCTTTTGGGCAACCAGCTAGTGTGTCATGTCATGTTTTTCCAACGAAGCGATGATTCTATTCATATGCTGAAATAATTGTTATAATAAAATATTGTACCACTCACCAAATCACCACTTACAACGTAGCTGTATTCGCAATTTGTAGATTTGTATCAAATCAAGCAAAATTTCTAATTTTAGTGACATCCTAAAATGGCCAATAGTGGTGAATGTACATAGTTTATGATCCGATTTCATTCACTCAACGTTGAAAAGATGTGTCGTATTAATGATATTAAAATGTGAAGTTTTTATGTGCGAAATTTTACAAGTTTTGTTTCTTGTTGTTATCTGTTCATTCGAATTTGTTTATGTATAATGTATGCAGTTTATTTGGCGTCATCTGAATGGAATGCGTACGATGATGTTGGGAATGAATAAAACCTCAAAAAATTGGAAAAACCAACAAGGTAAATGTAATTCAGTATTCGACTTACTTAAAAGCTGAAATGTGCCGTTAAACACAAATGCATGCAAATACAATAAGATAAGCGTTTTTAAAATGAGGTGTTTTAAGGCTAGTATGGCTCTTCTTTCGTTTGCTTGTGTGTACATTTTACATTCAATTACAATCATTAATGCAGTATAGGATTAGTTGGAGTGGTGCTATCATCACTGTATCCACACCTAAATCTGTAGGTGTAAAGTGGTTGCTGTACATTTATCTCATTGACCATTGCCTCTGCTGTGAAGTACCTTCTGCCCTTGCATTGCTCTAGCAGTTGCTATTTTACGAATCCTTTTGTTTCTTTGATTTCAACTGTAATATATCAATTGTAGCACGGCATTTAGGGTTACAGTATCATTAAGTGTAATTCAGTTTGAATGCGTAACAATCGGTGCGTTAAAAGATTGTTATATGTGTCGCTAAAATTAATTTTGCGTATTTAATTCCGCCGTAGTAATATTCATAAAAGCATCAAGGGTAGGGTAGGATTTCAAAAAATTTGACAATAATTGCTATTTAACGGACTCGGCAAATGACTTGTTAGCAACAATTGAGACGAGTTATGCTCACTAATGAAATTCATTCATTCCTTCTGTCTGAGACGCTCCATTAAGCGGACTCATAAACATGAAAGCTAACCCCACAGGCAATGACAATAGCCATCAAAGTATCATAGGCTTTTAGTGTACAAAGCGACTCTATAATATTTTATAGTTGTTTGACAACATAGAGTAATGGTCGTAACATTTCTTGCCAGTTTCCATAATGAAGATGATTGTAAATAATAATCTTATAATTGGCTGCAGCGCAGCGTCCACATAAACTCATTGTCAATTGCTAGGATGTGGCAAAATGTGGAAAAGTGTCTGTAAAGGTGTCAGTAAACGCTTAATTGTTTAACAATCTGCACACGTGTGCCAAATTGAATAAAATTTAACTTACTTGATGATGATAACATAAAGGTAGAATTTCAGTTTCGACTTTGTTGTGGCCTATGAACCATTTGAATATTATAAACATGTATTCACAGTGCGCATGACTATATTACACTTAAATATCTGTCGTAAATACATGTGCGTGCTAGTTGTTACATGACTTCAGTCAGAAGCAGTAAGCAATCCAAAATTTAGAAATGCATACACACAGTACACTTTATGCATTATGCGGTCTCCAATCAATGATCACCCAATTATTGTTGTTTGTGAAATAGTAAAACTTTAGAGTTTAAGGATGTCCCTGTACATTACCTGTTTACTCCATAATAAGTTAATGTTCTTTTTTAGTTGTGAAATAAAATTGAACTAAAGATAAGCTCAAAAAAATTATACCATCAGCTATGCATGAGAACAACTAAGAGCGGTATTCTATATTATTATTCTCTAATTAATAGCATTTTATAGTTTAGCAGGCAAATGATGGCAATTGACGCTTTCCTAAAGTTTGACGCTTGATCGTTAGACCTAACATACTCTTCATGACGATCAAAATGTGTCCAATTAATTGTCACATGTAATAAAGGAAGTCATAGACCTGGAAAGTTGGCTACTTTTCAGAATACACTTGTGAATACTTAACTTACAATGCACACTTCATTCTCTCCAACATCATTGGACGGAGGCAATTTGATTAAAATCTATTTACGATAATCACCAGGTACGTTGGTACCAAATCGTATGTGGATACTCGTTTAAACAAAGGAAACACATATAGATGTAGTCTTAATTGCACCCGTTTTTACTGCAACTTGTCGTTTTCAGCCAGTTTCAACTGCCATTTCAAAAAATGCAGTAACGCTAAATTGCCCATTCTGAAGCATGAGCATATTATGAATGTGGTGATTTCAACCTGTCATTCAATAACAACCTTGATGTTGTATTTGACTTTCGGTTCAAGTTTTTTCCCCTATTCCCTGTCTATTATCATGTTTATTTGTTCGTTGGTGGCTTCGAACCACAAGATATTTTTACTGACATTGTGGTATTAAATATAATCATTTACTACACATCTGCATAAGGGGTTTCTGTACTACTAATCTGCGTGAATGCACTTTTCAGCCGTGGTTGCTTTGGCTGGGATCGACGACAAGTCGTCTTCGGCACACAAGGGTATAATATAAGTAGGAGTGTATCAAAGTATCAATGTCATAGGCTTGTGTTTTGTATAGTGTCTGCCAACATAACATATTGTCTAAATTGCCCGTTTTCCTGCTTGAAAAATGCTAGTTAAAATTCTAAAGATATAATATATAATTCCCATTAAGATTCACTTCGGATAACTTGTTTACAGCTGCTCTATCCTTTTGTTACTCCATAACCAAGTCGAAATATTGTAATGGTGAATTCACAATTAAGCCTACCTTCACCTTGTTCTCTTCCATACGGTCTATAAAGAAGAGAGGGCTAGCTAGCTGCTAGCTTGTTGTGCTTTATAGACTGAGGTTTGCCGCAGTCATTAAAATAAACGATAATTGTTTCAGTAGTAAAGGAAATATGACCAGCGTTTTGCTGATCTTGATTCTCCAAACCAAATTGAAAAGGCAGTAAGAGAAATGAGCCTCTTCTCAATAAATATAAAAGAAATAATGCAGTTGTTTGTTACACACTCAATGCCTAAAAAAGTAAATTGCTCTTTTCTTTTGGCTACTAAACAACCATCACAATGGCTATATACCGGAGCAGGCAGGCTGCAATTTTGAACAAAGTACACTCACACATATGCATATAAATTGCAGATAAAATGTATACTCAAAGATCTACTTAAGCTCATGCAGAAGAAGATGAGACGCTGCGCTGCTGCTGCTCTTTGAGCATTCAACTTGGAATATGGGATGGCCAGCTTGACGTTTTTGTATTTGTATGTAATGTATAGAAATGAAAGTAAATGGGAGAGTAGATGAGTTGCAGAGTCATTAATTATCGGATTTTTTTATGTGAAAAAATTGCTGATGCTTTCCAGATAGGCATAAGTGGAGTTCTCTGCTTTATGATACGATTGTGGTGCCATGTTGTACTGTTTAGCTGGTTTGATATTAGAGGAGGCTCCTATTCTCAACTGGAATATCCGGTACTAGTCCGTATACATTATGCGTATAATTGCCTTGAATTTTTTATAAAGTATAAAAAAGTCGTTTCGTGATATTTGCCGTACTGGGGAATGGTATGTTTAATGGGATTTATAAGTGCCACTTTGTGTCTTCAGCACAGAGATGAAAGAATTAAGCGCTTCATGGTGATTGGCCATGTGTGTCTGTGTGACTACTTGTCACAATCACTAACTATAGGTGCTTTCTAAGCTAGACTAGAATTGCCAGGTAAATAACTTGATTTTCTATAATAGGCCGAGATCTGCGTGCTGAAAGTGTGAAGCATCATAGTATTACTTTTGAATGTACTATATTGATAAGCTGCAAAGGAGTTTGATCAAAGCTCAAAAATGCACGCAAAATATCTCATTCGTATTGATTTTATAAACACCACTGTGCTATAAAACGGTTAAGAAATTTGAAGGATTTAGTTATTTTAGAGTGATTGATAAAACCGCAATGACTTTATAATACTTTCAAGTATTGGTGAATGTCACAGGGTTTGCGGAATATTAAATTTAATGATGTTAAAACATATTTTGCTTGCATATGACTTACTCAAAACTTTAATATAAAAATTGGCAACTGTTTCCAGCCACCAATATAGTAACAGCGTGTATACCATTAGCCTAACCCTTTTCACCAAAAATGTATCAGCTTCAGCTGAAAAAGCTCATCATACTGGCGTGACTGACGACTAAACTTTTCTCATGCTATACATGCATAATATGCATATGAAAGGAGAGTCACACTGAAGAATGAAATGAGTCAGGCAGGGAAAGGATGAGATATAATTATATAAACGAAATAGACTGAGGGTCGGCCAACTAAGAGCAATAAGTGTATCAAATAGAGGGAATAAACTACCAAAGTCATTCAGTAAATCAAACAGATAGGAATTCCATGCTCATCCACCTTAATCCTTATTCAAATCCGGAGAAACATGAGCCCCATCGCCAAACCCTGGATATATAGAAAGGTACATAATATATATTATAGGCTTGGTTTGCTACTGAAAACATTTGGACTGTTTAACTCGGGCTTACAAGACATACATAACAATATAGCTTTGTTAGGAAACTAAAGTAATTTTGTCTTATTTCTCTACGAGGAAAAATAGTTTGTAGGAGTACACGCTACTTCGAAGCTCAGTTTTCATTTATTCACTGTGACTGAACAAAAAGCCAGCAATGAGCCCTGTTTCATAACTCAGGCTGTGTGTAAGAGTGATAAGACTCTGAGAATAGGCTTAATAAATTACCTGTAATGTCCTACCCAAGACTCCCATTATGAGTCCCGAACTCTCTTTAATTAAAAACTTGCAGGATTCCCTGTTTCTCCAGACTTTACATTGAATTACGTTCATCCCATTTTATGAAAAAACAAACGAGCAAAGTCAACTTTTTTATGGAGCGTAGACTTCTTTTTATTAAATTTCTTACGCCTGCTTTTAGAAATGATGTTTCCTTAAATTTCTACATTCCACAATTGCAGATACGCTTAAAACAGACCATATGCATTTTGAGTTACCTGAATATTGAGTCGACGTCTGTTAAATGGACGAGCTTTCTGTTGGATTGCAAACTATGTACTGAAAAATTATTTACAACAAGTAAGAAGTGATTGTTTTTAAACAATAAGATATTCAAGAACTCAACTTTGACCGATTGGAAATAGAGTCGAAATAAATAAACTGTGAGAACGCTATCAAAAACCACAATTTCTTTTCCAGCACGCCTACATCCTTACATGAAAACTATATAATGGCTGCATTGTGAGTGTGTATATATGTATGTATCATATCCTGATTTCCCAGATGATGATTTTGTTGACTCATAGGAGACGAGCATGCGTACGTCTTTTAACTACAGCGAATACTCTCCCACGAACACACGCTCAGCCAGACTTGTACCTTGTACCCTTTCTTTTCCTGCACAAAATGCATTACAAAACAAAAGCACGAATAAAGGACCACTACTTCAACCAATACGGTAGTAGTTGAAGCTCTTACCCACATTTTGCTCGCTCTCGTTGAGATAGTAGATGAGTTAAAACATATTACTACCCTGCCTTGTATTCCTCTATATTATTTTTGGGACTTTTCCTTATCACCAAAATACACCCTAAATTACACACTACGACTTTGGTGTGTAGAACAACTCTACCATGTTATTCAATAAGGAAGGAAAGAATTAGCATCTTTTTTCGGGCTTTCTGCTTATTAGCTTCCCGAAAATATCATGCAATGCCCTATGCCAGCTTTTCCATGAAGTTTATATGCATTTTTCTCGTATCCTCTCCCATATAGTGTCACCCTAGCTGAAATTCCTTTTCCTAATGAAATCTGTAGCTTATGCTCGTTCACAATGGTTCAAAAAGGTAATACTTTTCCTTTTTATTCTTAACAAAAAAAGAAAAAGAATTGTATCGCGTTATTGCATACTTTCTCTAAGTAAGTCACTGAGAAGTGAAGTCGGATTTGAACATTTGAACAGTATAAGTAATATGCAGTCAAACAAATAGTTTGTTTGCCCAAAACTCAGCTTTCTTCCTTTCTGAATGAAGTTAGCCATTCAACTTGATACAGTTTGTTGATATGAATGTTGTGATTCCGAGTGGAGTAAAATGCTGCTCCTGTTATTCAACGTAGGGAAAAGTTTATCAGACTGTTTTCTCGTTAAATGTATTCAGTGTACGATATTAGTAGGCACACTCACAGAGACCATTGTATCTTTACAACCACTGTATTGTAGATTTGTCTACGTATTGGGGCATGCATGCATTTTGCTTTTTACAACACTGTTGTTCATACATCTCATATATGCCAAAAAAACCAAGTTGGATTGGATATATACACCAACATACACACTTGTCTCCTTTCTGGAGGAAACAGCAACTTGTCCCTGGTTTTGTTCCCTTGCTCTCCTCTCCTCTTTCGGTGCTTAATGCCCGGCTTTCTGAGTTACCCTTCACTTTTTGACTTTTCACTCAGCTTTAAACAATCGGCTCTCGTGTGGAAAGGACGGGAAAATCGGCTGTCTTCCCAGAGTTTGTTTTTGTTTCTTTCTCTCAGTTTCATTTGGAACATCTAAATAGTAATTTTACCCGATCATCTCTTCACCACATTTGTCATTGTTGCCACAAACAAATTAGCTAAAAAAAATTCAAAGTGTTGATCACCATTCGATCCAATTAAGTTATATTCGATACTCAACTCGGTTGCAGAAATCTCATTACCTGGTAATTACAATTGAGTTACGTTACAGAGATACCAAATTGTTCTGTAGTGTGGTAGTTCCTATTGGGTGCTTTGCACATCGGCAGTAATGGATACTTGTATTGTTTTTGCATTAAATCAGTCATTCAGGTGATCACCAGCTGTGTGTAACTAACAACTCAACTGGATACTACCGTGATGATTGAAATGTTCATACCTATAACGGTTGAAGAAACAAGGTAAGCTATATATATTACATGAACGGCATCTTTTCCACAGCATGCATTGTAATTGTGTGTCATGCATCTCAACTCAACTCACTGCAAATTAAATCCGTGTAGGATTCGGAAGCATTAGTGTTCTTTTTTATTTAAAATAGTTCAAAAATTTCATATTGATTGAATATATATTATATTGCACATTAATAATCATATTGGGAACACTCAATAATTGTTAAAGCTTTGGATTGTCTATAAAGGACAGATTCCAATGATTCCATGTAAAGTATTTAAAAAATGTTGACACAAACGCTTCAGCAACTACAACCAATACAGATATATGCGTAAGTGAACAAGTGGAACTCAAAACATTTGAGCAAGCCACTTAATTCACAAAGTTACTAGTCCAAAATTGTACGTCTCCACGAAGAGCAAATAAGATTTTGAATGCATTTATCAATCACATTTGGTATGCATGAAACTGGAATGCCAAACCAAACTCTTGAATTAAGACAGAGAGGCAAGAAAAGAAAGAGAGAGAGAAGAAAAAAGTAATATCACTATCATTAGTAATAGCGCAGCGGCAGTATCACTACACTCCGCCATACCACTGCAATACTCATCGTGCATATCGAAGTAAATGGTAGAAAAAGCTATAAAATTATATAGTAATGGGAATATATGCACGGCGCAAAGCAGATAGGCCACATGGAGGACAGATGTTGAAGAGAGATATCTCTGGAAAACCCTCTTTTTTGCTCAAGCAACGTCAGGCCATTCAAAAAACTAATTTATATATGTATATCTTGAGAGTCCGTACGTATACATCTCCATCATGCATTTTACTTTCTCGGAAGTACACAAAAGCAGTGGGAAAGAGAGAGAGAGAGGGCACATGTAATGTAATGTACTTACTACATTCATATACAGCTCTCCATTTTCATCTGTACAATATAATATCACAAAATGTTATGCCATGCCATTCTCATACCATGCCTAAGTCTCATCTCTATTTCCCTTCTCCATTCAATAGAGCCGTCGTCGCAACTCCCAGCAATATACATATAATATATAGTAGAGCGGCAGCAGCTACTCAATCATAGTCTTTCTCTTTTACACACGCAGAGAGAAATATTAGGGAGCGCTGAATGTTATTTTATATTATAACATATAAAACAGAAGGGATAGTAAAAATAAGAGTAGCAGAAGAGTGGAAAAGAGAAGCATATAGAATGGGAATGACGATAGGAGCAGTAGCAGTAATACTGAAAGAAGTATGCACCGTTTTCCTGAGCTCCCTTTTTCCCATACACATAACTATAACATAAAAACGGAAAATGTAGTGTGCTGTTGAGGGAACTGGAGCTTACGGCTTCAAATGCCATATACATAACACTTTTTCTGAACTGATATTAGTCTTCTACTCTTTTTCATTCTGCTCCAACAAAATAACTACGCTGCGTTGCATTACGTTACGTTACGTTCACATATTCAGAAAGAGGCGCTCATATCAGTAAAAGCTAGTAGACTGGAGGAGGATGATGATATAAAATTGAGAGTAGCTTTTGAAACACTTTTCGGTTCTGTGTGTTGGCTTCTGTTGTTTTGTATATATTTTTCCCTTGCATATACCACCACCACCACCACCTCTTTTTTATGTATTTTGATACAAAGTAGATATAGGTATTAGCTCAGTAGTGCTTGAGAAGCGGAGGAAAATGTATGAAAGTCTTCTTGAAAAAAACTATAACCATCACGAAATATCCTTGGTACTTATGCTTAACTTAGTCATGTAGGTATTTGCCATTCTTTGATAGAATACGATGCTGCTCCTATTGCTGACATTATTATTCCACTTGCTTCCCGTCCTTGTGTGTTTGTTATATCAAAGAACCAACTTCCGCGTGTAGGTTATATACGAAAAGTAAATGGGCTTTGCAATACCTATTTTATTCGCTATATTGTACAAGTTGTTCGAAATGAAATGACTGGACCAGACTTCATTTCATTGTGTCGTGCATATACATATTATGTACATACTTCTCTGCCCATGAATAAATACAATAGGCTCGACACTTACTGTTTCAGACTGGAGTGAGCTCGATTCTTCCTTTATATGTGACATTACATGCCTCTCTCTCTTCATTTCATCTTCTCTTATTATCATCATCCAGCTTAATATCTGCTCCGTGCAAGTATGCCCCATTGTGTACCATGATAACGACAGCATAATGAAGGAAATAAGAAAGACCTTTTGGAAAAACAGCAACGCAACCGAATAAACTTTGCATGGAGCCCACGCCAGAGGCAATACACAGTGTAATATGTTGTAATGCAGCCGTAAGTAATCCCAGATCAAAACTTTCCCTCTGCTACTCTTCTTCATCTCTTTCCTTCGCAAATGAATGAATTTTGGGACTTGGGACGAGAGGAAATTGGTAGAATCTAATGGGCTCTTTCCTCCCTTCCACGTTCCCACATCCTACTGAAAAATAATTATTATTCATTGCCATATAATTAATGAATGCTTTAAAAGTAAACTAAAAGGAGATACGAAAAGTTTGTCAAAGTGCATAATATTGTCAACTGAGCTGATGTACTTGGAAATTACAACTTTGTGCATATGAAATCCTATCAAAAGTCTACGCAAATGAATTAGTTTGATATTGCTTGTGCATCCTAATTCACGAGACAAAGATTCCAATTTCTGTTGGGGTGTGCTATACGGTGAAAACGTTAATGTACACTTTTGAAATCTGTGGTTGTAGAATGTAGAGTTGTCTATAATTAAATATGTTTTCTATGTCACGTGTTGGAAATAAGTGTATTCTTTTCCGACCCCGTTAACCAATACCAAATGTGTTGGTAAGTCAGACTTTTTTAAGAAAATGACTAAAAAAGTAATAAGAAAAGGGGATGGTATTTATTTTTTCTTGCTCAGCATTTAATGATAATGTTCACCATTTGAGAGAAGTGGAATCGTAACAAAAAGCATTATGGTACCTCAAACAACCTATGCTAATACCCAAGAAGCAATAATAATAATTACAATCATATACATGCACTTCATGGACATTTTTTGATTTGATGATATGCTACACACAGCATTATAAATATGCTGCTGCTGGTACTTACATCACTCGTATTGCTGCGTCCCATAATGTTGTGGTCTATTCATGCTTTCTACCTGCAGGGTATAAAACATTCTGTTATATCATCATCATTATAGAAGTCGAAAACTACAATATTGTTGTTTCTTATGGCCATCTTTTTAATCTTATAACTTAAAACGAAGCACGCCTTCAAGAGAGATGGAGATGAGACATCACCCATTACCCTAACATTTATTTCAATCCTGGTTCCTAACGTTTGCTCACATCATACAAGGTACAAGAATGGTCAAGAATATACATTACAAACCAGCATGGATTATTATTATGGTGATGGGCTGTAATATGGACAGACAAGATGAAAAATATTACACTGCCCATTGACCATAGTAGTCGTCTGTCTAGCGAGAAATGAGTATGTAAGTACACAACAAAAAGGCTACAAACAACATCCATAATAAGCCGTTGGAGATGAACATTGAAACTAATACTTTGTAGCCATAATAATCATCATAGTAATCATCTTCCGCAGCAGTAAGCATGCAAGAAAAACATGAGTTTTAAGGTAATATTTTTTATTGAATGTGTTGGGTTACATTCTGGCTCTTGGTTGGTGCATACTTATATTTGGAGAAGTATTTTTTTACCTTTTCCTTCGTGATGAGATTCCACTGACTGAAGCAAGTTATACAACCATTATTATATACATTCACATGCTATTCATGTAACATTTATAAAGGTTTTATAAACCTGTGACATGACCAAGTTATGGAAATGTTCCCACTAGATTGGTTACTTGTATTTACTAGTAGTCACATAATTGCCATGAACTTTTGGTACCAAGTTTCCATTTATTAAAAAAAAGGAATTTGAGGTCGAATACAAATTGATTCATACTACATACAGCATTGATACTAGTAATTAGGATTTCAAAGTTAAGGGCACAAAGACCTACCCTCTACCGTCAGAAAAATCGGTCAAAAAAGGATGTTCCCTCTTGGCAAGTGTGTAGTAACTTGTTTATTGTTTTTTACACTCTAGAGTAATTTCCTTGCCAAGCAAAAGTTGAAGAATCGGATGTTCATATATATAACCTAATTAAATTATCGGACAGTAACACGATCAAGCTGTGATGATGGTGTGATACTAAACCCGGTATTTCATTCACTTCATGCACAATGTAACATAAAATGGCCATAAAATCGACAAATATTGATATCGAAACGCTATACAATAATCCTATCATACTTCATTGTCTTCGTAGGATCCAGAGGGTAGTAACAATAACGAGCAGTAAAGTAATCCAGCAGCTATAATTCAGCAGTCAGTCACTTTTCAATTTAGACAAGTTTTTCTTCGTCTTCTACGACTTCCACTGCGTTATTGGCAGCCAAGAAATCTGTAAGGTTAAGGGAGCGACCAACCACAAAAAATACAGCTTTTTCTTTATGCAGCAGGTGATAATGAATTTAATGGAGAGTACGAACTGGCCATTTTATTGCATGATATTAGCACATTCAGAGAAAAATAACTAGTCGATAGAGAGAAGGTAACATTACACCAGTTCTTGTAGGATTGTAAACTATCTGGAAGAAAATAATGCTGACATGGCTCCCAAAGTCTTGAGAACGAGTTGGCTTGAAGCGATAGGAGAGGATACAATGCAATGTGTAAAATAATGATGATAATAATACTAATGTAAACGAATCAAGCTATCATAGTGGTCGTATCGCATTGTACAATATCACATCATCATATACGACTAATTTTCATTTCGTAATTCAACTTCTCTTTCTCTCCTGCCTTGCCTTCACCTTCTTGCTTTGCCAACACAATAATCGTAGCTCTAAGTGTAAAGTACAAAATAAATGGCTCTTGCTGCTAATAAATAAATCCCGTAGATTGCTACAAGCTATCGTCATACCATATTATTATTATTATCTTGAAGGCAGGCTCTAGCTCTGGCACGTAGAAACAGAATGAGAGGCAAAGAGAAAAACAAGAAATCAAATGAAAAATAAATTAAGGAGTATTGCTGCATCGCCATACAGGAAATCATACATTTGCACTGGTCCAAAAGACTTGATTTTTCCGTCAGTCATTATTACGTACTTTGCATTATGCATTAAGCTGTAGTTTAAGTCATCATCAGAAATACTTACATGCTTGTTTAGCATAATGCCATAAGAAGCTTCGGAGTAAATGAGAGAGTACTCTACTCCTCCGTGGTCTTCTTTTCATTCAACTTTCTGTATCTTTCATCGGTCCATCATTTGCACTCTCTATCTTTCGAGCATAGGTATATATTTTTCTTTAAATTTTATCTCCTTTTGAATACGATTCTCAGTGTCAATTTAAAAGTATTCACGGCACTTGATAAATGCATTTACGGAAATTTATAATAGGCAAAATCTGCTTCACCTTTATTCAGATATATTATTATAATGAATCAAAGTAAGTAATGCAGTGCAACTATAAAACACTCATATCATTAAGTTATAAAATTCGAGTTTAAGAGGAATACGTATCGCTGTTCTGGTTTTTATCACTTTTTAGTATACATCGTTTAACGTTGTAAGAACTCATTCCATTAGACGACTAGAACCCAGTCCCAGATGTCATCAATTTAGTCTAAAAACATGTCTTTCATTTCATAAAATGCTACTGTCTCTTGTGTACGTATTATTTTTGTTTTTCCGTTCGCCATTTGAATATAAAAATTTCGTTTAAATAAACAAAGGCAAACACGGTTTGGATATTTTGTCATAAAAGCTCATTAGTTCGGTTTTATTGATTTACTATCTCCTAAACAAACCTTTCATTTAACACCAGACCCCAAAAGCTCCTGGAATCCTAGACTCATTCATGCATTTAAAAACATCAGTTTAGAGAAACTTGATGACCTTAACATCAGATGTGAAATGATGGTCTCCACGAGCGGATAAGCAAGTATTTATAGGTGGATGTAACGTATTTTACATTGCACTTAGCTTAGGTCGGTCTCCCTGAAAAGTGAGATGTATTCCAGTGTTCATGAGGAGAATGCTTGATTTATGCACAAGATTTTTGATCCTGATCATTTTAGAGCTTGTGTTGACTTTACTTAAAAAGATAAACTGATCAGATGAACACGACAATGAAATGCGCTTTTCTGGTCATATAAATGCAGGTACAAGCTATAAAATGGCTGTAACTTTTTTGGAGTTGTGATATGACTTGAAAAATGATACACACATTTATAAAGTTACATAAAACCTTTCCAAACTCGATTAGGTAGAATGCTTCATTTTTGATGCATTAAACAGTGTCCTTGAGTACAACAAAGCGAAACCTACAGAAGTAAACTGACATGTGGGGTGGTGATGAGAGTTAATCATGAAAAACTGGAAATGCTTCATGCATACCAAAGCGTTGTTGAAAATTTAAGAGGAAAAATGAAAGAAATGAAAAGCAGTAAATCAATTTGTGGCAAGCCCTAATTAAATTCATAATTTTTGTGTAATTAACAAATCTCAAAGTGTACCCATCCATGCTTATGCATTTTTTAATAGAGGCTAAGATGAAATTAATTTCTCAAGGTAACTCCATTAATCATCTTACAACTTGTAGGATGTTCATTTTGCAAAAAAGTAGAACTGGGGCTCCTCCTTCAGTGAACAGCATGAACCTGCTAAACAAGTACAAAATAGACGCTAGTGGACCAAAATAAATACATTTAAGTAACTTTTCAATACCATAGAAAAGAAACTTAAATGCATTCAAGTGCTGCCTTTAATAACTTTTTGTAATAAAGAGAAAAGTATTCTAAATATTTATATTCCATCCATTGGAAACTGTGTACTGTATTCATACAACAGTATTAAAAAGAAGTGAGAAACGCTAAGGCTGGGGGCGATGCACGAAGAATAAGAAATTGTAGAGACAGGAGTGTATCACATCGTGTTCATTGTTGAACATTACATTACATTTTATATTAGATTACATTACAACACAGTTTCTCCTAAATGTTTCACGCCATGCATACCATTACAAATATCACCACTAAAGCATGCCCAGAAACATAACACAATATATCACATCTCGAATTCCAAAATGCATATCTAAACCGAGTGTGGCAACGGAGCAGAGCCACAAACCAGTATCGTTTCTAAAAGAAGCTTTATATGCCCCTTTCCACATTTCATCCCATCAATCCACATATCCACCCAAGTTGAGAAGGAAAAAATATGCTTTCATCCAAATTCCATGCCAGCTTCCTTCCTTATTTGCTTCAAGGACTAAATTACAGATTGCGAGAGGCATATTGGGACAGTAAAGGAACATACAAGGCGTGAGAAATGAGTTCATTTTCTGTAGACACATACACACTCTGGATTGTATACAAATGCCGCACACTCACACGAGCCCGGCTCATATAAACATTGTAGTTTCGTTCATTTCAGTTCAGATCAGCAATTCCAGAACTGAAAGCGTTATTGCGTGCCACATGTAATATACAACAGAACACAATAACATGCACTTTGCATACCAGAAGTTTTTACCCATTTCCCAAAGAACAATACCAAAAAGCCTTTTATATGTACGTGATATTTATATTTTTGCACAGATAAGGCATAACAAAAAAAAAGATGGAAGGAGAGAAAGGAGACAAAATTGGAGATCGAGAAAAGTGTTTGGTAAGCAGTAAGCACGAGAGTGGTAGCTGCAGCATACTGAGTGAGAGAGGGAAAGTTTATCAAAGCTTTGCATAACGTAGTTTTTAGCTGTTGGGAAAACTCTTGAAAAGTATGCATATTATATTCCTGACAATGGGATTTCCTCCACCAGTACATTTTCATATAAATTGGCTTGTTACTCATAAGTGCTTTTTTGTCTACATACTCATCTCAATACTGCCAAGCATTTACATGGATGATGAACTGAACTTGGAACAGTACAGCAAGGGATTGAGTGTTCCATATATATGTATCCTTTGTCATATTTCATGGACTTTTCTCTCTCTCCACCCGAATTCTAAACGAAATGATTCAGTTTTCTCAATAGTTTTCATCATATTGCTAGCGACCAGGACCATTACAGCAAACGAGCTTTAATAAAACACAAAATTGGGTTGACTTGACTCTTGTGTCAGCTTGTAACAACAGACATAGAGAATTGCTTCGTTGGCATCATACAAAAAATTCTTCGACATACGGCGAAAGAAATGAACTAGATTAAGAGATACTCACCCTCTCCATTTGCGTATGAGTGTGATGTATATCACATTATCTTAGAGTATTCAAGATTTCTTATAACGTTGCGGCAATAAATGAACGAATTATTGCGAAATTTCTGCCATTTTATTTATTATTGTTTGGAATTGGATTCATTACATGCCTAACCCTTCATTACTACTACATTAAATTGAGTTTTTCCCTCTACAGAGATGGAAAAACAGAAAAAATTCATTATCAGTTATTACCATATTCATATCAATGTTATTATCACAACATGTAACCAACAGACCAACACTGGACAGCTGCCAGGGATGATATTAAGGGACGATAAAGCTATCATATACATTTAGATTGCGCTTTTTCTTGTGAATGATTTACTAGATTTATGCATTTCATCTTCAGCCTGCTACTACTACTGCTCCATGTATTTGCATTCGCAAAATAGATAGAAATTAATTGCAAAGTTTTGAGCGGAACTAAGTGGATGAAAATGATTAAAAACTCGGTTCAGAAATTTGTCTTGCTTCTGGAAATACCTTTCCAACAAAATTACTGTGGAAATTGTTGGAGAATCTACACAGCATGATAAGAACATTAGATATAAAGATGGTTAACAAGCTGCTTTTTTGCAATATCCTGTTGTAGCGTAATCTTGTCTGATCATCATAGAGATGCACTAATTATGATGATTATGGATAATTAACCATCCATTTACTTGAGTGAAAATGTACGATTCAAGTTTAAGTATTTCTGTGTGTGGCTACTTTATTGTAGCAATATTAAGTAAGCCAAAAAAAATCAAGTATGTGGTTGAAGTTATGGTAGGGAAACCGTATTCCTTAATATGGCATGGTAGGTGGTGAGCTGTTATAAATATTTTAAGGTGTTCGCGGTATCATTACACAACATTATAGAGCGTCGTAAGAATGACGACTTGAGAAATGACGACAAAGGTTCCCCTTTGATATCCTTACCTTTTGAACCTATCTCGTCTCTCGGCAAAGAAGAAAGATTTGGTTTCCTGTAAGTAAGTGCAGACGGATAGTCCAAGAAAAAAAAACAACGCACTGTCTGTCAGAAGAAAAGGGCTAGACAATGTTTTGTATCTGTTATACAAGCTATCAAACTGCGTATTTATTATATGGTAGTAGTATATACTTCAGTCCACTTGTGGGAAAGGAAAGATTGAGGATCGACTGTGGAAAATAAGCATGATGATGAGAGCTGTAAAGTTACGTTGTAAATCAGCTTCTCTATCTCTGTTCTGCAATTCACTGCACTCTTCTGCTCTTGTTTTTCTATTCTGCCTGTGCTGCACTATCAAAAAATTTGACTCGTAGAGACCAACACTTACAATCTTCAGACTTCCCATCCAATGAGTATTTTCCAACCCTTTTCCTTTCATCTTTTATGCTCCGTTTGTATGCTTTGTGCTGTATATTTGAGTGAGTGAGTATACACAAAAGTGAGGTAATAAATCATTCAGAAACTTTTTTGGTATTCTGTCTCTGTCTTACTCTTTTCAGTCCCGAGAGTTGTCACAGTCTTGAGTTATTTATTTTGATTTTTTCCGAGAACACTTACATACTTGGCATCCAATGGATGAGTGTGTTTATAAGGGTCTGCTGAAATAAGCTTTGCTTATGCAAAGGTGAGACAGCGCGTGTGTTAGAACAAACACTTACTTAAATTTTTTAGCGAGATTACATACCTACACGCATGAGATTCTAAAACAAATACAATTTTGAGGTTCTCCTTATAATAAATGTATTTACATTAGTATGAACATTCACTTGCCATTAACACAACTCTAGTAATAACCTCACGATACACCCAACGAATCATTCATTATGCATGCATTTTGGCATCGTTTTCATAATGGTTCCCATTTGCGTTTTAATTCAAAAAGTACTCCTTCCTTTCTTAACGTGAAAGATAAGGACTGAAACCTGGGAGAAAATTTTCATTTTCGAAACAATTACTTACGAAAGTAGTATTGGTACTTGATAGTAATGCAGCCTTTTCACTTCCGAGTCGCATATGTCTCTCGATTCTGTCATCTTCTGCAAAGTATGATGATGTCGATAACAGTAATGGCTTGAGACACCAAGACCAAGCAAAGAAAAAGCAGTGGAGGAAAATGTCAGGATGGAGCATACACATTCCACTTATTGGCATAAACTTTTCTCGTTATATGATAGTACTTATAAGACAGCTCTATGTTGATGATGATGGTAGTGGTGGTGGTGGAAGATGGAATGACATCTCAAGTCATTTCATCTAATGTCTCCTCTTGCGATACAAAAAGTGAGATAGGATGACCCTCCTGGTTAAGTTGGTGGAGATGACGATGACTATAACTTGCATACTTTTCAGGTTACACACACATACCAGCTGCAGCATAGCATCATCCTCTGAGTAAAGTAATGTCACTTCTTGACAGTGTCACTAACGACATGCTATTCAAAGATTGCCAAAGTTTTTCGTTTCAACTTTTACGGAGCAAGTAACCAACTACGAAAATGAATGTACGTACATTATGTAACATGCTTGTAAATACAATGTTAATGCGTGTATGTGTTATAATAACGTACCACACCACCACCTTATGTAGCTAGGTGTTTGAGTGAGAAAATGGAAAAATGTCTTTTTGCTTTCAAGAATCATGTCATTGATGCTACAAGGAATTATCCGATGTGCCAGCCAGCACATTATTATTATTGCGCTGGAAAATAGCTTTTCGACTGTGAGTTTTCGTCCAGTCTTACCCGCACATGTAACTGATGCTGCTGTTTTGTTGGATTTGATATGAAACGACACGGAGAAAATGGAAGCATGTACCTTTTTCTCATTCTGGATTGGCATTTTCCTAGCTTTACGTAATGTGATTTACAAATTCCATAGTGTTACTTTACTCATCTTGCTTCCTAATGTTCTGAAATCATCGAAATTTCTGGCTTGCTGAAAGAGCGAAACGCATATAACGTGACGTATGGCCATCCCATTACAGAAAAGGAAATATCTTTGAAAACGGCCAAAGTCTAACAAGGTTTCAGTTTCATGTTTTCTCGAAAGTGGGATTCCTAACGACGACGATTCCGTTATATGTTCATAACTAACTGGCAGCAGCAAATGTGTTCTATATATAATATTAGGTATGCGTAAATATGTATGCAATGAAATGCCAGCGTCGGTCGTTCTCTCTCTCTCCCTGGACATCAGAACATGCACATTAATACAATGTGCCCAGAAAATGACAGCCCTGAGACAAAACGAGCTTAAGGGAATTTTTTTCTTTTGCATTTTCTCTCTCCTTTGCTCTTAAGATATTGAACAAACCAGGGAAGAGGAAACAGAGCAATGTCTTCTAAATTGTTATTGCAATGGATTTCAGTGAGATTTTCCGCTTTTCGAGCATATACCGTACATATGTAGTGGAATGGTTCTAGAGATGCTGGAAGTGCTCAAAAAATGTATGTATAATGTGTATTATGTAGCTACTTCTTTTGGTTGGTTGGCTGGTCCTTTCTTCATTTTTTAGACATGACACCGTTTTCAAGAAAAAAACGGCAATGGAAATGTTTTGCCAAAATTGCCTACATATTCTTGACCGTTTTTTCTTATGGGCTCCCTCAATGTGTCCCCTTAGACTCATTTTCCCAGTTGTATGGAGGCTCAAGACAAACAACTAATGTCACGTACACTCTCCGTATTCTCTCCTTTATTTTGAAATAGTCCGTAAAGCTGAATAAAACATACAAGGTTAAGAGATAACAGCGGCAAGGAATAAGAAGGAGAAGCGAAAGGTACCATGAACCTGGAAAACGGAAATAAAATTTTGTTGCTGGATTCAGCTATTTCAACTCACATTTATTACACCATGCATGCATACATACATACAACGTTTGGCTGGCTCGTAAAAGATATGTGTAACACGAAAGCGACACCTTCGTTGGAGTTCTGAAACTGTGCTTGGGAAGAACACTGCAAGATCTCCGTATTGCAAAGAAGTGTGGATAGTTGGCGCAGTTGTGGGCATTGCAGAACGTTCGACTAGTTTACTTGATTCTGTTTTGCAACTTGCAACCCTAAGCCCATCCAAGCTCCAGCCTTTCATAAGAATGAGACGTTCCCTAATCCAGAACTCAAGCCTTTCATGCGCTAGCTGATCTTCTTTGCCTTGTTACTGGTTTGGTTGTTTGATAAAGTTGTATATATCTTTGTGTAAACTGGCACTAGCCTGCCCTCTTCAACACAACCATGACACTTCCCACATAAGTTGTTTTGACCATCAGAAGTTAGGAGGAGGTTGTAGATAGGTTTTCTTAACGCGGTGTGTGGCATACACTAGCTAATAAGGATCAATCTGTATTAAGAAGCAATTGGATAGGTTGCAATGGTCATTGCAACAACAAAATCGCTTTCTATTCGTATAAATATGATACATGTACTTGATTATAGGTAGTATGGGGTATGGATTGTTACAAATGACCACGGTCACCGTATATGAAGCCTCACTTGTACAATGCTTAACAAAAATGAATTGCAGATACGCTGGTTAACTGTGATTAGATATTTTGCAGAAGTAAATTATATTTATGGTGTGATTGCATTTAAAACGGTTTGGTAAAGCATAAAAGAAGATAAATTCTTTTCTCACATTTGTTTGTTTTGCAAAATGGGTGATTTTAACTTCCTCCTCAACCACTACATCCACATTACCTTCCTATGCCTATTGTAAACTGAAGTAATAGATTAAATATAAAAGAATACATTCAACTTATAATGCCTAAAATGCTCAAGCTTGTAATTCTAAAACAATATTCAAGGTAATATGTCTGTAATTTGCTAATGTCCATACATTTAGTGAAATCGTAAGGTCAAGTAATTTGGAGCCCGCGCATATATATATATATATATAACATAGGCGATCAAATACTGATATTTGTTTAGCTTAACCATTTTCCGAATGCTTGTCACATGTCTAAAAGTGCTCATCTCAATCCATCCGTTTGTTGGTAACACACAAATAAATGTTGTAAGCAACAGTTACAAGAATTTTAATTATGGTTTGCTTAAAATTTCAATCGAGGTACCAATTTTGAGGCGCAATGGCAGATATACTGTGTTCATTGCTGACTGTGTATATTTTTAATACTAGCTATAATAACGTATTTGATTTAATTTAATTTAAACTAAATTGATAATTGATGTGTAAAAGCTTGAGAAAATAGAGCTGGAGGAAAAGAAAAACATTTTAGTTGCAATTTTATCAACAACATTTCCTACTCACAGGTAATTTCCCAAGTAAAGTGCATATTATATTATTCTTTGGTAAAAAACACTCAAACCTTTTTTCTGCTGCACATGTCAGTCAGTCTGATCTAGTCAAACTTTCTGAGGATAAATCTCAGACTGACTCTCACACAGCCTCAAGGTATTTTCAAGAGAAAAACTGGTTTTAAATGAACGGAGCAAGTGATAGCCATTATCATAATACTTAAAAAGAATTAATGGACTGTGACTGATGTGAATGTGAAGCTACATCCATCCACTGGCTCATGGAGGAGCCGTTTCCATCTCTAGGGTTGGGTCTTCTTGCCATGCTGTATGTCATTACTGAAACCTTAGATCCAATTTTTCTACCATAATGAGACTCCTCGTGAGATGATGCGTGTGAGGTAAAACTTGGCTTTCGCAGATATGCAGTCTCCTTGAAGGGCCAGACGAATGAATACTAGAAATCAGTTAAGGTACTTGGAATATTGGATGGTTGCGTTTGTACTATTTGTCTATCTAGTGTTTTTAATTACAATTTTTCATACAATATTGCTAAAAACTTAAAGATTGATATTGAAAAATAAAAACAGCGGAACATTACCCTGCTAGTAAACAATAGAAACATAGTTCAGCATCGGTAGGTACTCTACAGTTCCGTAAATTTTGTTTAAACCCTACTTTAATCCGAATATCAATAGTTTTTATTTTTTAGTAATTTTATTATCAATGTAGTTCAAAATAATGACTTCGTTTTCATTAGGCACATTGATAAACCGTAGTTCGACACAAATATTCCCTAAATATAATATCAGAAAAGATTTACGCTTGAGCTAGCAACACTTGATTGAATGAACTTTCTCCCCGTGATAGTTCGTATTGAAATTATACATTTTCATACTTATGTGATTCAAGGCTTACACTACGAGAAATTCAAAAACTTCACAGTTTTGTGGAATTCCCGTTGCTATCATTCTCCATATCTGAGTTAAACAGAGCGACAGATTTATGGAAACTGTTATCAACTGACTCTGACAATGAATGAAAGAGTGGTTCTTCAGCTGCCACATCAAACAAATCAATTCCTTGACACAATCTATTCATGTTTTCGATGTGGTCATAATTATACAAGTTTGGTTACTTCTGCCCACAAATTACTTTCTGGTTAGAAAAGAGCACGCAACTGATTTATACTTTTTGACATTTTTCCTCTTCAGTCGGACCGAACAAAGCTAATTTGTAATTCACATTAGTCTCAAGCTCACTGGTCGCACCTCAATCAAGCTGAAACTGTGTGCAGGAGAATGTAGAACCATTTTAATAAAATTTTATAGGGTAAACTCCGACTACTTTATTCGAAAATTTAGGGAATCTCACTTCCCAAATTTAAGCAAAGCTGAATAATTAGTGAGAACTTTTTTTCCATTACACAGTTGTGGCTCTGCAATGTTGAATGTGAATGGAGACAAAGAAAGTAAAATGGAAAAGATTCACGTTGTCTTAATGTCTTATCGTAGCCGGCAGTCTTGTGCCAAGCCTTAACTTGCGGTTGTAGGGATGTTAGAGTTAAAACTAGTGATAAAGCATGTTGAACGATACTTAAACCTTCATGATTTCAACTTTAGTTAACTATTGGCTAGAAGATGAGTTCAATGTAAATCATATTTTGGTATCTGTGTCGGCAATAATATTTATATGACATGATGTAAATTTAAAGAATGGACTCCACCTAGAAACTATCATCACTATATTGAGAGAGATTTAATTCATTAAAATCGAGTTGATAAATGTGTCTTGAATGTGAAATTCCATAGCATATGTCAATTTCACCAGAAGAGAACGCGCAATGAGTTTCTAGGTATTTTCACCTTATTTGATTTCTAAACAAAGTTTCCTCGATACCCATTTTTAATTCTTTGCAAAAATGAATAATGGACTCAGCAGCAGGTTTCCACCTGCTGTGATACACTTAGATAATAAATAATCATTTCACCGGCCATAGCTTTGTTTGTAAAGTTGGAACTCAATTAACTGTAAACCTTTAAATCTAAAAAATCGGAGTTATTTCAACCAAACGTCAGCAAGACGCAGGATGTATGACGGTATATTTATGGTTTTCATTACAATGAATTTCGAATTGCTGAATTAGCAAATAAATTATACGATCTACATCACGTGTAAAGGTTCTATTTATTCTGAGTTCATGTGTAGAGGTTTCTTTCTTGGCTCACGATGATTATTTATCCCAACAGTTCGTACTACTATTCATGTCCGCAGATACCAAGTGATTTGTGATAGACCTTACATTAAATTCCATATTCGTGATTGAAGCATTAGTCCACCTCGCCCTTAAATAGGAAAAGCAGAAATGGTTCGTTGCATAAACATTGACTTGTAGTTTGAAGCCTTTCATTTTGATAGTTCATAAGATGTTAGCACTGCGTTTACAAGTGATCTATAAATCTGCATGGCCTATTGTGATTAAGAACTAGTCTCAGGCAACGGATTCATGAAGACAAAAAAAGCATTCCACTAGTCTTAAATATTTCACATGCCGGGCCACAATGCACAATTACAACAATTGCACAATACTAAAGTCCCTCTGTGAAGATAGTGTACCCAAAATACTAGCTGGCCATTTTCCCATTACATTTTTGCTATCAGGAATTTCTTGGTAGCCAATATCGTAATTCACGGGTGACGTGTCACTTTTAAGATAATGTAAATGTGACAGTTTGAAGTGCATCCTTCACTTATTGTAATACTTATGTGAAAATTATGCAAATTAAATTTTCTGGTTCTTTCTCAGAGCAACTAAATCCTTTGTTTAGACTTCATCAAAGTTTACTCAATGTTTGTTCTGTGCTTACGTGAGTATGTGATGCAGATGCGACAAGCGACAACGAACCTGCTCTTTTGTCAGATAAGTAAAAGTTTGAACGAAAAGAGGATTTCTTGAGTACCCCAGGCAAATTAACCTAAAAGGCAATTATGCTAATTTAGTATTGTTGTACTGGTATGGAAGCATTGCCATCAGTTTTCAAGCAATACTTTTTAGCGAAGGCTAATATAATAGTATCCTATAGTATAATCCTATTGTATTAACTAGAATTAAAAAACACACATGGATATTTCAAAGGTTTGAAGTTAACTTGAAACGAAACTATTCATGGCTAGCAAATTCCAAAAGTATAATTTACCAAAGGCAATTTATTTTCATAATTTAGTTCCTCTCCGACCGAATATTGAGTGCTAAAAAGTATTGCATGTTGCAATTCTTAACGTAGGAAGAACATGCCAGATAAACATTTCTTATATCAACAAAATGAATATAACTTAATGTTTGTTTGTTTCTTTATATTGGAAGCGCTATCGACTTTCTCCCCCTCCTTTTCGATCCCCTCCCTGAAAACCAAACAAGATCTAATTGAATCAAAAAGTGTAATCCCTATGGATTACTTTGTTATCCTAATGGATATACATCATGCAGCCAGAAACAATACCACAAATAAACAAACACCAGACACAACTCCTGTCGGAGCCATTCAATAATCTAAGGAGCTTGGGTGTTTTTCATCCTTACTCAAATGCAGCGATGTGATGGTGAAGCTTAGAAGAGAATGTGGTAGGAGCCCTGTCCAATAATACAATGCAAGCAAACATTTACCCAACTTTTCCATTTCTCTTGAGCAAACAGAAAATGCAATTTCTCTGTCTCTTCTCAATTAAGGAAGTTCTGGAAGCACTGAAATGCAATATAGGCACACACATTCATCGGAGTGCAGTGTGACATTACCAAAAAACACGAGAAAATAACTGCTTGTTAGAAGGTTTTCGCTGTTTCCTTCTTTCACTTTCCTTCAAATAGTTCCTTTTCTGTTATTAAATTCTCGAGGTCAGGCAATGAGTGAGGAGGACAGATATTTTGGAGTTAACAGTTGTACATTAAACAGTGCTTTCAATGTCATTCGTAACTTTCTCTAACTGTTTACATCAGTGTGCAACTGCAGATTGCACTTTACTAATATGTACTACACTATTACTAATGATAATAACTAATTCAGTTTTTCATTCTTTCGTTGTAGCTGTAAAATTGCATAATATTATACATAAAACTTTAATACCAATGATTCTGACGTTTGAATTGTTGGCTTTAAGTATCAATTCCAATATAGTTTGAGCGGTTTGGTAAGTTGTAATAATTACCCAAACACTTTTGTGAAGTTCATAGGATTGTTTGTACAAACAATAAACACAAACAAATATTCGTGCATCAAGATGCTTACATGCTAACTTAATTAGTTCTAGTCCGGTGGTTTTAGCAAATGAGTGCATGAATGCAACTAAATTTTCTAAACATTGTGTTACAGATAAAATGTTACAGCATTTCGGTTTCCGCATTTGATTTTTTTTTTCACACGAAACAGACCAACCTCAAGAATAATGAAATGATAATGTGAATACGTTGTTATAATATCGGTTTCCGCGTATTAATTACGTAAAGGTGTGGAGGAATTTATAATATGTTAATGCAACAAAAATGCTACAAAAACTTTGTTTTTTTAAAACCGGCTGAAAGTTGTTTTACAGCAGCATGAAACACCGATTAGAAGCTTTCCGTAGTGTGATTTTCAGAAAGGATTTTAAAAAACTTGGCCATCTATCATTCTTTCTTCGCATTTCCATTGTCATTGTACTATTCGATAACACTACATAACAGTTGCAGTGAAGTTTGTACCAAATGATACTCTACCTACTCTGTCTCAATGCTACTAGTACGATGTAAGTAGCCTACACACACAAGAATACATACTCTTAAGCTCTATCGGAGGAGAAAGTCGGTCAGAAACTTGAAATGTCTACCGAATTTGTTCACTATCCTGCAGAGCTCGCTCCGGTCTTCCCAGATAAAATACGATGCAAAATGTAACCAGTGTAAATGATCAAAGCCTAAGCCAGACTCATTCTATTGGTTTTTTGTAGTATAATGTTGAAAGAGACACGCACATTTCCCCCATCTCAAAACATAAGCATTGAAACTTACGACTAAAGGCTGATTCTGATTGTCTCTTGTTCTCCTACACCATGATGTTAAACTTTTATTCAGCAAAGCATTAGATATTGAAAACTGTAGGTCTTGTAGGTGTAACTAAAAAGTCAGTGTCTGTATGCAATAAAATACAATAAATGCAATAAAACTGTAGGATTCAAAGCCACCATCACAACTTTACAGACAATTTAAATAGATTCTGGATCCCATGTATCGTTTCCATTTCGTAGTACTAAAGCAGTTCCTTAGGATATACCATTTAGTGCAATAATAATGAGTGATTCATCATTAATATGATCCAATCCTATCGGTGGATGTCCGATTCATTTCTTCTGGAATACATCTATTCCAAACAAATTAGCTAATCGGAGAGAAGTTTCTTCGAGTTATGTAACGCACGCAAATTGCAAATAAATTATTTAAAATCCTACAAAAACCATTCAATTTTGCTCATTGTAGAAATATATACTCTGAAACAGTTGTCTTGAGTGTTGAAAGAGGCAGTTTGAATCTTTGCACTATTCGAAAATTAAGAGCATCAGTAAGCAAGTAAATAATAAGATATAATATTTCTTTTTATGTGAGCCAAATGTTCAATGTTAAAGATGATGTGAACAACCTACAAAAACTAGCCAACCATCCAGTCCTGAAAAAATTATCCACATCACATATGTATGTGCATAATACATAAGTATTATTACCGGGCAAAATGGCAATCTACTACTAGCCGATACAAAAAAAACTCGTCTGTTTTCCTTTTTCCCCATCCATCCTAACTGGGATGTAGCATGTAGCCATCGGATGTAATATCTAAGCCTGTCCACCTCTCTCATTCCTTTGCAGCCAGTCACTCAACATTTTTTTTCGTTACAGCCTACGGCTAATTTTTTTTGGGAGGTATGTTATGTTGTGTCTCCTACATTCTCTGTTCAAAAGAGGGTGAAGAATATTCTTACAGTGTGGTTGTTGCAGTACTGAAAATCGTACTCTAGCAAGAACTTAACAAATAGAATGGTTGGTTCCTGATGAGTGTGGTGGTGGTGTTTCAGTCTGGATGTAGAATTTTGCAAATAGTACTTCATTGCATTATATTAGTAACAAAAATGAAGCAAAAACAAAGTGAACAATTCAAGTTTTTTCAGTATAATTACACCTGCACACTGCACATTTACAAATCTGATTTAAAATAGTAAACATAGTAAAATAATTAAGTTTCCTAATCGAATTTCCTTTGATTGCCCATTTTCAGAGCATTATTCGACACTTAATTTGCTATCAGTAACGCCATCAAGGTCCCTATATAAATAATCATTGTCAGCATTAAAACGAAGAAAAAGTGGGATGTATATCTTATCCCAAACTTTAGTATCCTCTTTAACAAGTAATTTATTTGTCTTTAACATCCATATAAACCATCATTACAACAATATGAGTATTTCTTCGTTTTGAAAATCTTTATTTTTGTTTTTATGAATATTATAAATTCTCAAAACTTGACTCATAAACGAGGTAACCCCTGGTTAAAGAACAACCTATAAAATGGATTTTATATACACTTCTTTCTCCTTCTTGTTTGCTTGTGCTATGGCCTACCTGAAGAAAACGAGTCTTTGAATGAATGGCAAGCGAAAGAGCTTAACAGAGTACTTTATACAAAAGAGCATAAAAATTATTATGATTATTACTATTATTGGGGCAATGAAAAATCATAAAAATGTTGATGGCTCTCGTCGTTGTAGTACTAGCTAGGCAAATTATTATACTACTGTTGTATACCCAGTGGTGGTGATATGGTGGTTGTTGAGGCGGCTCACAAATTCAAACATCAACAGTATTAAATGCTCCAAGATACTTAATTTTTCTGAACCCCGAGAGCAATCTGAAGTTTCACAGTAGCTACAAGTTGAAGTGTTGACTGAATATAGGAGGTAGTTATACATATGTGAATTATTTTATTATGTGGAACTATTATTACTTCAACTTTACGGCGAATCCGTGCCATCATCATCAGCCTTTCATATAGACACGCCAATGAAAGGTTGTGCATATAGAGTAGAGTCATATAACACTTAAGCTGAGACAAATGAAGCACATGCATACTCCGGTTTCCGTAAATATAAAAAAAGAATGAATGAATGAAAATGCAATAATTTTTCCTGACTTCAGTCAACCAAAGTGGGATGTGTGTACGGGGAAATATGACGTGTGAATACACTCACTTGGCACTTTCGTTTCAATAAAAGTACTACAGTAATATTGACAATGGTGAATTTAACATACTTTTTTGTTACATAACATTATTATATACTTCAGGAACTTGTACTCCATACTCGGTCAAATATATTTGGGGAAGGTTATTAGACCAGAAAACGTAAACACGTTTGTTGCATTGGTCATCAAACACCGGCAATCGCCGACGAAAGCCGAAATGAAGCAATTTTATTATTGCTTCCATTTCCATTACTCTTTAATTTTGGAAAACAAATCCTCTCCTTTTTTGGACAAAAAACATTGGGTCGATTGAGCTTAGATACTCAAGCTACCAATTGACAAAAAACATTATTCGCCACAGTTTGTCGTGCTTCCAAAGCGGTTGAATACTGAATATTCCCTATTGTATTCACTTACATTTGAAATCGAATGCATTTTTACATCCTGCTGGTGATGTAAGAAGCTCTTTTTTTAATACGACAGGTCACTGTTAGTAAAAAAATTCCTTTCTGGTATATAATTATTTTTCAATTCCAATGAAAAGGATTTTCAATTTACAAAAATAAAAATTATTTTTTATTTGTGAAATGCTAGATTTAACTTCAAGGCAAACAAGAATTTTATTGTTTCCACCTGTATACTGTCGGCATCTTTTTATATGTATGCACTGCAGAATGCATTATTATGGTTCGTTTGTGATTGATCGAGTTGCATTTTACCGATCCGTATTAGTTGGCAGCTTCTCTGATGCAAACCATTTGAAAATTCATCAAGGTTAGCACTCATTCTAAACACCTTATACCCCGATATTTAAACTTTGCCAAGAATCTAATTTGTTGATTTGTGACAGTACAGTTCAAACTGTCAGTTTTTATGCATGCAACCTACACCTACATGAATATTTGAAGGCGTAGGAAATTTACTTGCATCATTTGATTAATTTTGAATGGAGTTGCCTTCAATATGACAGCTCAACTTTCAGTGAATCATTTATAAATTTTACTGAGGCTGGCTAGAAAGTACAAAGTGCAGAAAGACGGACATGAAAACTCTGTATTTTGTCAACTATACAGTTATTAAAAAGTGTAATATAGTATATAAGCTTTCTTAATTCTTTTCTAAGAAAAATATTAATTAATTAATCATCTATTACAACTGGTTTATTCGTACAGATATCGGATGCCAAGCCAAAGTATTTAGTACATCATCGTAAACCTAATTAAGTTTTAAAGCATGGAAGCCGGAAGCAGATGTTGATATGAAATAATTGCCAATTTTTACAAAAAGCTCTACATAGTACTTCGTTAGTAAGGATTGATTGAAAATATTTAATGAAAGAACGATTTAGCTTCGATTTAATGGTGTTACTTTGCATGTAAAACCTATTAAATTCATAAAAGATCCCTGGTAGTTTTTCGCAGGTCAGTGTAACACTGAGCTGGTAACAGCCAATAAAATATAAGTTGTTAACCACCTATCTTTAATAAAATTCTTAATTAAAGTGTAATTAGAAGATAATTCATGTAAGAATAAATCTAAATTTGATAAGACGGATCAGACATCTTCAAAATTGGCAATTGAAAGCGCTATTTTACTAATACAAAGTTTTCTTTCATTCAACCGAATAAAAATGTGATGCTTGGTTGCTTTCAAACAAGCAAGCAAAATTGCAGTGTGTAAGATCGGATCGTGCGTGTGGTTTGACGGTGGCTTCAGCAAATATTTGTTTGAAATTCCCAACTCCAGTCCATACTACAGAGAAAGGAATTTTTAACTTTAAAAACATGAAAAATAGCCGTTATTTATCGAGATAAATAGTATTATCAGGGAACATTTGTCAGCATTTCAAGTGCATTAAAGCCGGCATAATGGCAATAATCTGAATTGAACAAGTATAAAAGCTACACTACCGTTTTGGGTTTACATGTGTGTAATGTACGTAGTAGTAGAGAATGTAGTAGTAAGCTATGCATTAAATGAATGTACATAGGTTACAAATGTGAGTAATCCGCCGTCTGCCTCTGCTTATGAGTAATAGAGTCTAGCCTTGAATTGTCAGCTTATGTAAGGCACACATACGGATGCGTGTTTACCATATCAAAGAAAAATGAAAAATCCAATTGTACAAAATGTAATGTACCAGCCAACCCACAGGAATAGGTGTATATTATATATAACACCACAAAGAAAAAAGAAAATATGATGTAAATTATCTTGATATCGAAGCAAAGATGAACTTAGTGTTGATGGAGAATGAGATGTACCTGAGAAATATTATATAGAATCATCCGATGGCCTTTGGCGTTATTATTTTTTCTTGTAAGTTAAATAACTAGATTCATGTGTGCATTACGTACAATGTTTATTACGGCCAAAAAATCATTATCAACGCTACCACCTGCAACATACGGTGCAATTGTATCACTCACTCAGAAACGATGTGTATGTGTATACGCGTACATGACCAACATAGCTCCATAGTCAATTCATATTCATACAATGAACATGAAAAGAATATGATTGTTACATGAAAAAGTAAAGGCTTACTTATGATATGAATCCGCCCGATCGGTCAGTTGTCTAGTGCTAATGCTAATCATCGACATTATATCGTCCACTCTTTCCGTTCCCTTACACATCTAAGATCCCTACACTTTTTGGTTTAGTCATTTTTTGTATCAAACTAATCAGCAGCATCGTGCAGGTAATCTTTAATAATCAGTGTATGTGAATGTATGAATTGAGTTTACAAAAATGAAATCTTGATTCGTTTCTCAAGTTCACTCGTCGTCTGTCTTTTGAAGACAACAGATTCATTTCATTTTTTGGTTGTAGTGTGTTGTTTGCCACGAATTGGTTCTTCAATTTTGAATCAACATTGTACGATTATTGAGTAGGGAGGGAGTGAGCTATTATAGTTTAAAACCTTTTTGTGCATCTAGTTTCGTTTCCTGGTTAAAAATTGTTGGTGTATGGACAAAATTTAAAAAGTACATACTTTGTGTATTATTATCGTGTAGCTGAATGGAAAGATGAAAGTGTGAGCTAAATAAAAGAACTGCTGCTGCTTTGGTTTGACAAAGATTGTTCCAGGAATTCATGCTGGATGACGGAAAAGGGTGAGTGCATGAGGAAGAACTCACTTGGTTTTGTCCCTTCGGTTTGCTGTGGTTCTCGTCCCAACCCTTACCCATAATATGAACCCTTTTCCTAAAAAAAAGTGAGAAGCAAGTAAAAAATTGAGTCATAAAACCCATTTATTTGAAGCCATCAAGGAGGTGTATATGGACAATAAAGTCATAAATATTGTACCTCATTTAAGAATTTTAGGATTATTATGGTGATAAGATAAGAAATGTCTTTGACATAGAGACAAGAAAGGGTTCTCTCTGCGTCTTTAAAAAATGAGAGTGAGTGACAAAGACAGTTTTGCTTCCTAGATATTCACGTGAGGTAAAGGTCATTTTTTACCCCTTTTATGCTTCCTGTAAACAAAAAATAATTGGGTCAACAGACCTTTGGTGTTGTAAAACCTGCGGAAGCGTTGCAACCAGAAACTCGAAATGCAATATAAAGCGGCGGACAGCTTGATCGTGGTTGAATGCATACGTCCTTAGCAGGCTTTTTTCTATATATACAAAACCAAAGTTCAGTGAATGTTACGTTACCATTTTACCACTCAGAGCAGTATCGTTTCGGCTTGTCCGTTTGACAATGTGCAAGTATATGGCTGGACAATGATAATGAATTAATTAGAATGCAGTGGAATTTTTAATTTTCATAATACAAACTGTTGTTTTTTATTCAAAAGCTAAACTTCTGCGGAACGTTATCAAAACATAATTCAGGGGCAAAAGTGCCCTTGTTGTAAAACAAATGGTTATGGTATTACACTGGCAAATTTTTAAATTTGAAATCTTACATGTTTGTGCTAATTTAAATTTAGAATTCAGTACAATATTCACTTTCATTATATAGTAAATATTATACTATCATTGGAGGTTAAATATGGCTTAAAGGTTTCACATTTAATTTCCGAATTTATCCATTGCAAATTAGTTACCCTATCCTAAATTTAAAAAAGACAAGCCACAATGGTGAAACATGCTACGCTTAAAATTTAAAACTTTTAATTTGATACAATAGATACCCAGTAGATTTATTCTACACACATTGCAGCGACTAAGATTCTTACCATTGCCATCATTTTAAATAGATTATGTATTACATTGTCTGCCAACAGAACACACACGGTGATGAAGGCGATGGAATGGAAACAACCCTATGTGAAGTTCTTTACGTTCTTCCGTAGATTTACATACACTTTTGGTCCATTGCAACAGCGTGCAGTACATCCCTTTTCATTTTTGCTGTCCTAAGCATGCTAGAGATGACATGAATAACCTACATGGGAAGGTAGGTTCCACCATCATGCTTCCCAATGCATTTGGAGTACCACGTAACGCATTGGAGCCATGGAAGAAGGAAGGCGCTGCCACAACCAATGTATGTTACATTGCATGCATGACCATGTTTTTATATCAAGGCAGCAAAGGTTCGTTCCTAGTCTCCTCTCGTGTAACTTTACTCTCGAATGGTAGCAAAATGCTTAAGGAAAACTTATCCAAAAGGCATAAGAAAGAAGCCATGCATATACATTGCACTTGCATTACAGTGTAGGGGTAGGGAATACGCTTAATAAAGTGTCCCTATTGGTTCTCAGCCAAGCAATTTCATACAAATGTTTTCTTAGAGTTTGCTCGTCGCTCTCACTTTGTCCTTGGTATATCTATGTACATGAACAGGCTAAAATGATACTGTGTTTGCGAATGTTCGTGATTAGAAACATTTTTACTGATGAGAATCGAATGTCACATGCCATGCTTCCTTTTTTAATACAAGTAGCCGAAACCACAACAAAGCCGAATGTTACCAATATTATAGATTGAATCTCAAAAATATGTATTTAGAATTTTTGACGGTTTATTTTTAAGTTTATTGTGCATCACAAAGATTTTGATTCTGATAATTGGGCGAATCATGCCGTTTAGGAATACTTGTAGATTTTAAACTAGAAAGGTAATCGTAAGTTATATTGAAAAGATTCATACATGAATTTTAGCTATGAACTGCAAAGTCAAATAATACAATATATATTACGACTATATAATATAATATATTGCTATCTATAAATGTGCTTGACATAGCCCTATGAAGACCAATGTTAGAGTATTTAAGGCAGCATCGGTTAAAAGATTGAGGAAATTCAAACTCGAATGGATGACTCATCTCTTGTCACAAATTATGTGCGGACGTGGAAAGGGGGACGGTCATAGTTACTCATGTGTCAACTTTCATTTCCGTATTTGTGAAAGAGCGTGTGGTGAGTGAGCGAGCAATGTACAATGTCTAAACTGTAAATGCTTTTGTATGTTAATATCCTTTTCGCCATCACATCTCCTTATTCCTACTCATTTTCCATTTACAAAATACATTGTTTTTCACTCTCTCAACACGTTCATTCACGAACTTCTTGTTTAGGGACGAACACGACACAACCAAGTATTGTATTTCGCATCCGAATTTCAAATGGCTCTTCATGGCAGGTTTGTTCATACTTCCTACATACAATATATGTGCACACGACGAATTTGAATATTCTAAGATTTTCCCTTCCGCTCTGACTAAGTATATGCAATGCCTTGCTCATAGAACATACATATATATGTATATATCCTTTCAGTTTCGTCCTCTGTCCGTCCTTACCCCTTCTTTCGTTATTTGCCCAAAAGCTCAGAGCACTTTTATATAATTGGATGCCTAGCTTTTTGAATTTCTCTTTTCATATTATAAATGCAGCTAGCGCAGTGCAAAGCCTCCAAAAAAGCATACATTCGAGGGTGAAATCCTTGTATTTATATCTATTTGAGTCTTCTATATCGAAAAATGTATCTTGAACTGTAGTGAATGATCTGGATTTGTGTACGTCAAACGGTTGAATGCATACGAGATATATACGGAAAGTTTCTTGGTAAGGCGCACGACAACCATCCAATTCTTCCTTTTCCTTCTCCCCTTTTGCTTTTCTGGAGTTTTTACCAACTATCTTGAACAAACTAATATATACGATATGAAGTAGAATAATAATAAGGACGATGGGATGCATGTGACGTGAGCGTAGAAAAGCTTCGGCAGCTACCAACACAGCCAAATATTTTAGGGTATTTTTTTCGTATTCTTCCACTTATAGCTCTCGCACTATCCTAGCCAAGCCGTAATAAGACCGTGCTGAATGTGAATGCTGATGCATTTTGGACTATTCAATCGTAAGGATCATTTCACTTGGTGCCCGGGGTAAAGTAAATATCAGCAAAGAAAAAAAAATACGTACCGTGGAACAGACGGACATACGGACCGACTGCTGATTCCATTCCTAGTCATGGTGTTCCGTGTATATGAGGAATGTGAATGTACATAAAGATGTACAAAATATAGGGAATACGCTACCCAAAAAACCTGTAAAGCTAAAGCTGCTGACTTCTGCGTTTGTACTACTACTACTACTTCTACTATTACTTTGGCTATTACCACGACTCCTATTATTCCAGCAAACCCTCTTCTCTACCAGTTTCGTAGTATTACGTATACTCAAGGATCCTTGTCAGTTTTCAGTTTAGGTTTCAAGGGAAACAGCTTGCATACAACCTTTCTCGCTCTCCTCTCCGACTACTCGACAGATCAGAAAAAGTACTTTTGGATTTCCCTTTCATCTCATTTTCTTTTCTTATTTTCAGTTTTACAAAACCCAGATTAAATAAATGCATTTGCGTAGAGATAAAAAAACTTCATCTGTTTATTTGCTCATACGGATCATTTTTCATAAGTCACGGAGAGGTTGAAAAAAGAATAGACTTTTTGTTTGTGTATTTGTGTGCGTGCGGTTGAACCATATTTATTTGAACTTTGCAACAGTTGTATACAAATGGGAGAGAAAGGTGAGAGAAAAAAGATTTTCTTTTCAGTGCTTATGATTTGCGGTTTCTTTTATTTTTTGTTGTGTATATGTGTGTGAGGGTATTAAAATTGTAAACAATGTTTTCTTTGTGAGCTTCATGCATACATAATATGAATAAGTGGTTTCTTATCTATCATTCACACGTGAAAGAATAATCTCAGTTTGGTTGGTTTCATACGCAGCTGGATTAGTAGTAACTTGAGTCCGATGAATAGAGTCATTCAAAAGATGTTGGGGAGCCACGTGCCTCAAAATGAAAACAAAATAAACATTTGCGCATCATAATTGATAGTATTTTTTAACACTCATACGCAGATATCAGTCCGTCCTTTGAAGACACGGAAGTTTCTCTTGTGAAGATGCCGTCAAGTCGGATGTGATTTCATCAGAGTCATCCAGCCAAAGAGAGTGTGGACAGAACTGCATTAGAGATGGAAAAAAGTCGCCTTCCTGAACGTATACTGCATGTATCCTGAGTGAATTATATCTCAGGTATACCTGTTGTATACGTAACAGGCAAGCACTAAATCAACAGTTTCTATCTTTATGAATTTTTTCCACTGCATCCTGGAAATGTGGCCGAGATTGCGGTTCATCAAACCGTGGAGAAAATTGCATCCACACCACACATCCGAGATTGTAGCAGAAAACCTGTAATTTTAAAGAAAAAATCCGTGATAAGTATATTTTTTCAGAGGAAGACAAATTTCCAACAAAATAGTGATGATTGATATGATTGAAACAATAAAATTCTAGATAACCTAACAAATCGAATATAAACAATAAAATAAATCTATCAACATGATACACATTCTCCGTATGTCTATTTATTTCTTAACTCATCCGTGATGTATTCCTTTCATGCATTTCAAAACATATAAATGAAATTGGCATTCGCATTTACACACATAAAAGATATTACCGGCTAACTAAACATGCTCATTATAATCCGCCAATATACTTTACGATTCATGCAAATCTTTTTTGACTTATCTAAGTACTTTCATCATTACATCCTGACTGGCAGATGTCCCATGTAAACGAAAGACTGTACAATTATATCTGGATGTCTTTAGGTATGCATCAATAAATTGAATAGCTGGATAGAACATAGCATATGATACAAAAAAGCATGAATAGCTGCTACTCTGCAATCATCCCATTATATAGCAATTGGTTATCTATGCACATGTAATTTGCATGTCTTATGTCACAATCATTTTGCATCCAGGAAGATTATGATATCAACTATGAGCGGCATGCACCCGGCTAAATATTTTTCTTTTATGTACATCTCCGCATTGATTCTTAAACTATAAAAAATCATCCCTCATTCATGTCCAATTCTTTCGTGTATGCAACATTTAAAGAAAAACGTCGGCAAATGACTTTAACATCAGTTTCAAAAGAGAAATCAGCCAGTGACTTTAAGGAAGTAAAACGAAAAGGGCAAGACAAACGGTTGGACACAAGAGAAGGTAAAAAATTCAACACAATAATTTTTTGTTGAACTCTTTACAAGAAAACGTAACATAACTATATTATATGCAGTTTCTTTTCATATACCATGCATACGTGGTCGAAGCTATTACATCAGATTCAGAGTAGGTAGCTTTGCATAACACATATCGCTTCAAGGCAAAAAGGTAACCGATTTTTTGCTCTGATGACATTGATTTACAATGTGGCATGTGGATAAGTGTATGCATCCCCACACTCTATTCATCTCCACCAGAAATCTTCATCGTTTCTTTTTATAATGCTTGTATACTGATACTTTTGTGCTGAGATTGAAAAAAACTAAGGGCAAGTTAAAGAAAAGGGATGAAGAAGGAAGTCATTTGGGGGTAAAATAGAGAAACAAAAAGGAACTTTAGATTCTAATCTAAAAATGAAAGTATCAATAATTAAGCCATTGGAGTTTCCTTATAAAAAACCCAAAGTTTCTTAATTCTTACTTTTTTCGTTACTTTTCGAGAACATTCTATTTTGATTAATTTTTAAACTGAGCTTAAATAACCAACTAAATAAAGCGACAAAACAGAAAATGACTTGCAGCATGCATGACTGCTTTACAAGGTGTATACTTATTGAGCTTGTGCACGGAATATGCTTATTGTGTATTATGCAAGCTACAACAATGGTCTATGTTGAGGGAAGAGCAAAAAATGAAGCTTTGTTCATGTGTACAATCACAATCCCAGACAATGAGATGCATGCATGAGCTTACAGAAAATCCCTTGGAAAAAGGCCTGACCATATCTTCCCTTCTCAACTTAAAAGGATGACACCAACCAGACATAATCCATGATAGTCTGCGTTTCTGACCAACAAAAACTCATTGTTATCTCTGTTACTCATATCTTCCTGCATGCGTAAGTGAATGTGATGTAATGTGCATTTTAAAATGGGCTCGACCAAACCAATGCAGTTTGAAGAAAGCATATGACATCAACAATTGACAAGCTTATCCCATCATTTTTTGTCCAGTTTTTTTGTGCTCATTTCCCTTCCCTGTGAATCCAGAAAAACCAACATTTCACGCTGAAAAAGATGAACTTTTACAGCTTAACTAACCTTTCTCATCCCCTGATGTCCATCTGAGCAGGAGTGAAGACATGCCACCTCATGTGCAAGGTAAAATTTATTTCAGCAAAAAATGCACACATGTACAGAAAGAATTGTTGAATGAGCCTTCCTCTCTCTCTCTCTCTGTCCTTCCAATTTCATGCCCTGTTATAACCATGTTGCAGATATTGTAAAATGAGCATGAATATAGTTATATAAGGGCTCCATGATACGATCCACGACAAAAAATGTCCCTTGCCCTTATTAACATTACTCTAATAACTTATTACTTCCTCTTATGAAAGATATACAAACACACATTCATACAGGCTTCACATGAAAAATATGTTACTCTGTGAATACCTTCCTTTTGGACACATATTAAAAGGGCAAGGCCCACATTTATGCACTCTCGTTGTATTTTAACAAGATTTCCCATAAACGGATAAACATCAGTGGAGGCAAATATGTTCGCATGTTTGAAAGGAAGTTGGCTGCAATTGTTTCTACCATTTCGGCTGTTAGTTTGTTTACGCATTATATTCGAAAAATGCCATTTCATCTGGTTGTGTCGTGTAGTGAACATCATTATTTTCTCCTTTACAGCGGCACGATTAGTGATAATTATACAAGAGGAAAGATAAAACGTTGGTTGTTTGTGCTTAATAACTTTTGAGATAATGGGAAGCTGTTCAATTCAACCTCAGCCTGTTTTGCAACTGTGAAGACTGAGAAGACTGCTGCTGAATCAACGTGGTATAGTTGATTGCGTGGTTACTGAAATAACATGAGCTGAGTTGTGGAACTCATGTAATTTTTAAAATCTTCAAAGTCTGGCGTTACAGGAAGAGCTCCATTTCATTCCTAGAACGAGAGCGAGTAATAAGTACATGGGACTAGGCTTGTAGTTTGTAAGTTTGTACAAATGCTCATTTCATGAAGCAATTCGCGGATATTCGGTACGCCAACGATCCAACTGAATTGTATTACCCGTAGGCGCCACAAGCTGTTTCACGTTACACTCTGTAATTTTAGCAAGATTTGAAAGCAGGTCTAGGTCTGACTGAAAGAACAAAGCAAAGAAGACTGCTGTAAAAAATATTTTTTTATTAGATTCGGGTGAGGAAAACTTAACTTATTATAAAGAGCGGATAGTTAGGGTATTTCATTGAGTAAAACCACCCAAATTTTTGTGCCATTGTACAAATGTATGCAAATGTGCATCCTTTGAACACATCTATCACCAGTAGTCCAAACTTAAAAACTCAACATTCGAATATCCGTGGAGCATGAAATATTATCTCCACGTATAATATGTTGATTTAGCTCACCTCACGCAAATACCAAACATGTTTGGAAGATAATTGCCAATCATCATTTCACCAGTCTTCCCATTTTACTATATATGTAATATTGCTACTTAGCAGTTGCTGTTGCAGCAGAACAGTATTTTGCATTATTATTCCATCTCACCCTCACCAGTTTCTACATTATGTCAGTTCGTTTACAATTGTAGAGATATCTCTGGCAAAACGGCATATAAAGAAAAAGTGTTTGCGGCAAATACACAGCACCTTTGTTAGGAGCTCATAAAAAACTTGCGGTTGTGCATGATTCAGGCATTTTTTGCTATAGAAAATTACCATGCAAGGAATGGAGAAGGTGTATGAAATATTATTTTCAAAAACTACTTGCATACTAGTATCACGCTCATTTCTTCAGCATAGTTTGAAAACACATGCAACAAATCTATCATAAGAGATTCCTTTTTCCTTCGGCAAAACAACGCTTTGTAAGGAACTTCTACATAAAACAAACACATTTATTTCAAGTTGCAGTTTCTAACGACTTCGTCAACTCGTAGTACAAACGTATAATTTCAAATGCAAATTTTTTGGTGCAGCTTTTGATGAATCAAACGATACAAGGTGCATTTTTACATTGAACACTATAAGCAGCAGATACTTTTACGAAATTACATTGCAGATTAGCTTGACCTTAAGCAAATAAGATAGAAATTACATTGTCCTAGTCCTTTCAATCTAACCGATACACATAATTTTAACCTTATGATTAAGTTTAAATTGGTTCACACAAAGCCCAGACACACTTGTAAATTTCTGTTTTCATAGTTGCATCTTTTTAAAAATTCTGCAAAGTGTATATGTTTCATAATGCAATATAGCATTAGATCAGGGTGATTGTATACTCTCTCGCCCTGTTGGAAGGGGAACGGAGCAACTGATTGAAATTCAAGAAAAATATCTCCGACTCCGAAAACTGTGAACGTGATGATAAAAGCATCTCTCTAGCGTTTTCCCTTCGCTCTTTCAATCTTCTCCCCTTCCTTTTTGAGAGAAAAATTCTTTTACCCAATGCTACCAACGAGCCGCCATCACTGGCCTGGCACAGACCACTTTCATATCTCACAGATAGATTCAACCATTTTCTCATTTCCTTCCAGACCATAGCACTACGATCGTCGTCGTCACTAGCCTGCTCTCAGCTCACTTACTCGTTTCGCCCTTCATTAACCAAAAAAGTTTTTTTTCTTCCTAACTTTGCCTTTCTCATTGGAGTTTCATTTCTTACATCTGTGTGCCTAGGTTTCTGTTGTAATGCAGATACTCAACAATGTATGCAATTTAGTTTTCTAATATATATGATATATGGTTGTGTATGTGTCATGTAAAAGGCATGCATTCAGAATATCCTATGTATATATCTCTGACAAAATTCCTAAAAAAGGAACCTTATTTATATTCACTCAGCAGCTACAAGCTTTTTAGATTACTTACTACCTCTTCCATCATAGATATCTCAAGAAAGGAGAAACTGGAAGATAGGGATAACAAAGAATTTCCTTTATTCCGTGAAAGCCTCTCTGTACATTCATACGTTGATGAAAAGCAAGTTGAAGTGTATTACATCAGGTTCGCTCTTGAAACATGTCAGAACAGAACAACTCCGAATCCCTGAAACTTATATATTGGGATATGAGTAGATTCATTCACTATGTATATGTACATTACGGGGTAATGGAAAAGGGAAGTGCGGATATATACATGATGATCTCTCTGCCTAACATTTGCAGTCAAAGAGGCTTCAGAATTTTAACAAAAAAGAATGCACTCACTCAAGCATTCAAGTCTTTTCTGCTCTGAATACCAGAGGGAATTCACCAAGTATTTTCGCTACAACTTTTTCCTCCTTTCCTTCATTCTTCTCCAAATTATTTTCCAGTTTTTTCTTTCCACTTTTTCAGTTTACTCAGCTGAAATTCTCTTTATTTCTGCTAGCCTGCTTTTCCCATCTACTACTACTGGGGAAAAACTTTGTATACGGAGCGAACGAAAGTATAGGTTGTGTGTGTGTGGAGCAAAAATTCTTCTACTTATGTTTTACAAAGATTCTACTATATATAATATAATATGTAGTTTCACTAATGTGGCAGGAAAGTTTTATGAGAATACATGGATGGATAGATCTTATATCTTCAAGTTGTCTATCATCTCAGCACAGTTGTATGTACCACTACGCTTATATTAGGAGCGATGCCACATTTTCGCATCCCTGGTATATCATCATACATATATCTATGTACATTATGTAGCTCATGTCATTACATGAAACTCTCCCAGCTGGATCAGACCCTAACTAACTTGAGAGAAAGCAACCATGCAAAGCAATCTATTTTACAACTCTTAAAAGAGTTTCTTTTTGCTGTAGAGTCAGAGTGGAAGAGAAAAGAAAAAAAAAGACAAACTTTTTCATCGTATTTTTTTCTTCCAGGGAAAAGAAAGTTCATTTTGGACACCCTGCCATCAGGGGTTTTATGTATCTACATCTACATGTAGTTACAATGTGTCGAACCCTTCGTGTTCGTTATATTTTAGATGAGCTAGTTCACTCGTGGCTGAATATTCTCTTTGATGTGGAGGACCATATGTACAATTTCGTTTAACTAAATAAGCTAGCGAAAAGAAAACTTTCTTTTACAAAAATTGGCTGGCAAAGAAAATTGCTGCAACGCGCTTTCCTCTAGCTGGCCAAAGCGTGCCTTTGGCATGTCAGGATACATTTAAGACAAAAGTGTTTCGGTTACACATAGACTGCTTTTTAGTTTGCTGAAAGAAAATTGATTTCTGCTCATGCATTTTCCCCATTGTCAACTGTCACTGTCGCCACATGAAATATTCTTATCAGTTTGCCGCCAAAGAAGAGTGTTAATTACTTATTTTAACGCTACGTCACGTCTCCCGTTGTTTTCATATCCAGCTATCTTTTAAAATATTCATGGATTATTGGAGACTTTGGGTTTTCCCATAATTGACGTCTGTTTACTTAGGACTAATCAACCCAAAAACATAGTGCTAATGTAGTGTCAGGCTAGACGTACCTCTTAGTCTCTGACGATAACAATACCAGGTAAAAGGTACACATGCAAACGCGTGGACAGTTTTATAAATTGCTCGTCACGTACATTTGTACGGGTGAAATTCATTTTGCATTACATATTGATAATGTAGTTGCCAAAAGTATATACAGTTCTTTTTTTTCTGAAGAAAGTCCACCAGATTACAGTCAGCAATATTTGAATATTAAAATATAAATTTTCTAAGAGCAGTTTACTCGCATTTCCTAGCTGTTAAGGGGAAAAGGTTCTGGTCAAAGTAAGGTATCAAGTAAACTGTAGTATTTGATGATTAAAAATTAAACTAGAGACAAATTGTTACAAAACAAGCAACAACACGTTCATCAATATGCTATTACTGCTTTCCATAACTTATTCGTCATCAATTGTAAGAATAAACTAACCAGACTTTACGGAATACACGGATATTTCATTTCATTAACTATTGCTTGCAAAATGCTATAGATAGCCCAATGCCAAAATTAGTTTTAAAACAATTTGATAATTATTGTTTTGAGCTGACAGTTTCAACTTCAAACTTGAATTTCTAGTGTGTATTGGAATTAAAACCAGAGTGAAAAAGGAATAGAAACTGGCATGTGCTCTTGTTAAGCCTATCCCCACAAATGTAATGCACAATGCGACTGTGTATAGAAGAAGCAGCAAACTTTTGGCTCTAGTTCTGGTTGTGCTGTGCTCATGTTCATCACACCGGACTGGTTGGTTGGCATTCCCGAGAAGTAAAAGGAATACTTATAGAATAGAAGGGGCCAAGCTCACAAATAATGAAGAGGATGCTCTTTTCGAGAAAAGGATTTACAGGCCGCTCATGTGCACTGTGCGAGACTTTGTATGCATGCTATTGATCCGTGTGTTCAGACCTTCGTTCCTCATCTTCTACATTGTTAGCAAGTAAGTATGAAGCTACATGGCATGGCTGTGTATCTAACCAACCACTTACCCTATACTGTACTGTTGGAGTGAATGCTGAGGCATCGGAGTTTTTGTTGTATTCAACATTACAGCAGTATTTGGGGATTGGTGTGGTTCTTACGACATCGTCACCGCCATTGAAGAACGGGAGGGTCTTTGTACAAGATCTCAAGAGTAGTGGCTGTGCATTTTTGCATTGTATACAAAACGTCTTGAAAAACAATAATTATTACAAAAACGTGATTTCTATGTTTTGATGAAACTGAATTAACTCCTTGAAATTAACATGAAATATGAAATATTATATTGTGTCACCGCGGTCAGTCTTGAGATGATGTATGGTTTTTATTTTTGAGCATTGCATCATTTGATGAAAAGTATTAATCATCTTGCCTTGCGGATATACTTGCTCAAGTATACATAGCATGCTCAAGGCGAAATCATGTTTTTGCATTGTTTGGGTGTATTTAATATAGCATATTTGGTTAGGTAGCAAATAAGTTTGCATTCCATGTTATGTATGTATTTCATGTACAGAGGAGTAACGCTGGTTCTTAGTTCCTTCGCCAAACTTTTGATATGAGTAATTGCATATACGTTGCATGTAGCTTATTATTTTTTATATTTACACCCTTACCATCTTATTCAGCGTTATATGTAGACTTTAACTGAGAGGAATTCATGCGAGTTCCCAACTTCATCCGATAGAGAGCTGCTGTGTGACTCCAAGAAATTTTCTCAGTCTACCAGCCTTTTCTTTGGAAAACCAAACTCCTTTTTCATAAATACGGACACTGCAGCGTACAATAAAAATTTTATACTTGCCCCAAAACACTACACATATGGCTAACAAAAAAAGTGAGAGATCTGTCAAGTTCTCTGGTGATATGACACTTATGACAAGACAGTGTATATGGTATACGTGCATAATCCTCGTTCAAACGAGCTTTTTCATGTTAACGAGCAGGGGAAACAATAAAAGCAGCTTTAACTGCTCGATTGGCTAGATGGAAGTTGCTTAAGTAGATCATTACAATGCATTGAGTGTGATACAACTGATGGGGCTATATTTTCTCGCATAATATGAAATTATGGCGTAAATGGTTATTTTTGCTTTCTTCAAAGCAAACTTGTGTTACTATTTATGTATCAAATGGCTAGATCTCATTAAGAGATATGGTGGATCATCCATGCTTCCTCATGTCTCTTCAATGTCACATACATGTATGTTTTGTTTTTGATGAAATCCAAGTAATCAAATATTCCGTAATGTACACGTTTCTTCCGGGACATGTACTCCTCCACTAGAAATGGTTAACGGAATGTAAAGAAAAGGAAAAATTCAATCAGACCAGGCAGCTTTTACGGCAATGAAAAGAAAAAAATCCATTTTCTCATTTCTGAAATAAAGTAAGTGTATGAGTGACTTTGAATACATGAAGTGTGAGATACAATCTCGATACGCATAGAAATGAGTTCTAGAAATGAGTTTAATTTGCATAATTTACTCATCTACATTTGGAAACTTAAATGCAAGGAAACCCTCTAGCATCATTAATTCATTTAGATTTAATGAACCACTTACTATGCTGTTTGCATGATAGAGAAATAGTCAATGTGAAATCTAACATTCAAACGGAAGAAAAATAGACAGGCTACTTATCAAAATATTTACGCACATCCATTTCTGATACCTAAATGTTAATTTTACTTATACTATCGAAAAAATCCCTAATAACACCTAAGTTTATAAGTAAGAGTTATGCTTCTGAAAAGTAAAGTCTTTTCTTTATGTGAAGTATTACCATATTAATAATATTTCCATTTAAAAAAGAAAGGATATTGAATGGAAACGACTCCAAATTCGTATGCAAATCAAAAAAAAATTCTGTTGACAATAATGTAGTTTACAGTTAGTTTTTTTCGTTTTCACTCCTGCTGTTCGAATTACGTCTTTTATTCTACGTTTGAAATCGCAAAGCAGTGTTTCTCATTCCTTTTTCCAATTTTTTCCAACAGCATCAATTCTCTAAGTAATATCCAGCCAGCTTTTTATTTAATCCTCCTAATATAAGGGGGAAAGTCATAAAATGTGTGTGATACTGAAAGAAAATATCGTGACAGTGAAAGGGAGATATCTTGACTTGAGCCAATAAGCCCCGGGTAAAATCTCTCACAGTAGCAGAGAGAACATTCGACTGTTTCTAGTAGTCCACTTCTGTAATGTACGCAACACATTACTCTAAATGCTTCCATTTCATCCATTTAGATCTCCCAGACGTGACACATACCACTTTGGAGAGCAACCGTCTACTTACTTTGTATCGACATTGACATAAAGTTGGATTTTGTCTTTTGTTGACATTTTTCTTTCATTCTATTCTACGGAATGATTGTCGTCAGGATCAGTAAGTAAAATAAATACTATTGAATGCGACGAGCCAAGAGGGGTGCATCTATATAATTCCGTCTTCAGATGGCTTTGCTTTTTAAATTTATGTCATTATGATAATGCACCAAAACTCTCCAATCTTTTTTTTTGTAGCTGCGAATAGGAAGGAGACGCATTTTCCATCTCAAAAAATATCCTAAAATAATATGATTATTCAACTCGAGTTTGAGTAGATTTGAGAATGTAGCAGGGACGCATGATATGACGCATTTTTTTCTTAAACATCAAAAGATAAGTTCTCATCCTCCAATATTTCTGTTGACATCTTTTAGGTAAAAATGATTTACAATGGGATGCATCCTATTCTATTGTCGTTGCATCAACACAAAGCCCATTAATGCTTACCTCCAACTGATGCATTGCATTAATGTACAAAAATTCCATGACTCTTTAACCACCAACCGGTGTTTTGTTTGATGTGACGCACGCACATTTAGAAAAATGCATAAGGTACAAACTTACATTATTCTTTATCAGTTATCAATATAAGAAAAATGAATTTGAGTCCAATAGTTGGCCTAGGTTAAGGAAAACCGAGTATTTTGACAATGATTTCTTTTGTCATCGTTATTCAGCTTAAGAATGTATCTGTGGAACTCTCTTTTATGTCGGAACTAAAACTATTATAAGAGGTAATAAAATGAGAAATAATAGTAACGCTTCAACCTTTTTCCAAGCCAGTGTGAATCATACATGTATAGAAAAATTATGCAGTTTGCATTGTATTTGTATACGTCGTGTCAATGGACGAGAGAAAATATTGTGTATTTTGAAGAAATGAAAGCACATTGTCATTTTCAATGTTTAAAATGCACATGTCTTATGTAACGTCGTACTAAAAGCCACAAGATGGGTTTTGTTACTGAAGGTTGTTCAGGAGGGAAACGACAAAAGGATGCTCCTAAAAATACAATGAATCAACTGTAAGCATGTTTATAAGGTACGTATTTAGGTTGGTGCTGGTGCTAGTATCTTATAGACTCCCAGCTGAAATGCCTACATATAAAAAGTCAGTCAGAGTAGTAGTATTATTGACTCTTGAAATGTGCCATAAAACAATTTATGAATGGAAGCGGCTACTATTTACTACACACTATAGCTTAGTTACCAGTCAGCAAATCCAGCAAGTTGTTTTCTCTCTCTCAAAATGTTTGGAAGGGTCAGGCAAGTCCATTCAAACAAAAATGATTGTGTAATCTTACTACGACTTTCTTTCTTAGTAAATATTTCTGAGTTGCATTTCAACTAACCAAACGCAATGCAATGAATGCTATTTCACATTATGGATGGCAAGAAAACACAAAGAAAAGGGATTTTCAGGTGTCGTTTCTGAAAATCAAGCCACTTTGTTATTAAAACAAGCAAGAGGACCAAACCATTCTTAAAAGCTTTCGTATTCTTGCTCAGTTTGCATGGTAAATCCACGTAATAATAGATAACGAAAATGATATTCTTGCATAAATTATCCAGGTTGGGTGGTGGAAATCTAGATATGAATCTTTGTGGATAATTTAATGATGAGTAAGTTACAAAATTGGGTTAAGATGCTTCTCTAGAAGAGCTTACCAAAAAAGCAAAATTGCATTAAGTTGATGCTCAATCCTAGTTTCTGTTAGCTCTCTCCAAACAAGCCGGTCGATCGAGGAGCCGAAACAGAAGTCCATATTTATGAATTAAATGCTGCTGCTTAGCTTCTGACTAAACGTACAAATGAATGGTTTATGTAGGATAAACAACCGGTCCTTTAATTGAAGTAAATTGCCTCCCATACATACAGTGTGATGCTTCTTATTTTTCTGTGTTGATAATGTACAGTGAAAGGAAGCCAACAACCACCATCATCATCATCCCTTATCTGGTTTATCATTTTTTGAGTGGAAACCATTCCCATACGGAGTACTCGCTCTACAATCTGCATAATCTCTTGATAGATAAAATGGGCATCGTTAATTGAAGCAAAAGTGAAAAAGAAGTCACAGGAAGCATCAAAAACATGGATTTATATAAAAGCAAGAAATCTCCATAAGAAACACTATGCAATTCTACGGCATGAAAGGAAACAAGCTGCTGCTGGTTGCTTGTGTGAGTGGAGAACTAACTGGATGGACTGCCTGATGGATCAACAGAACATAATGTAATTCACTTTTAACAAGATCCATCTACGCTTTTAATCTCCCCTTTTACTAAAGCAACCAATTCTAGTCAATTTTAACTTGGTTAGTTAGCCCAATTAAGGGAATTCAAAAAGGTCATTCTTATTGGGATCACTTGCTGCCACTGATATCTATGGATGATTTTAGAGTATACAGTGGCAACTTTGGTAAACAAAACCGCCTTGGATTAAGCCAAATAGGTTACAACAAATGACCGTTTTCTGCTTTTACTTTTATAATAATCCCGTATTAGGAAAAGTGGACATTAATAACAAGAATCAACTTTGTGTTTGTAAGCAACGAATTTAGCATAAGTCTAAACCATGTAAGTAGTAGGCAGGAGTTGACACGGACAAAAATTCACTTAGCTTTCATTAAAAGTTAGGCTAAAAGCTAACCAATGTTCAAAAACTGGCTTGAACATACATACATTTATGCATCAAAACTTATTTCAATTTCACTCAGCCTGCATCAGTTAATCGAGATCTGGAACTCTTTTTCTTTGCTTCGTAGGCTTGTGAACTTTTAGCTAAATGTACAAACGTAGCTGCTTACGTACTACTATGTGAGTGATGTGTTTGTGCGATGTGAGTTTTCCAAGATAAGGATGATTGATAAACTCCAAGAAAAAAATATAACCTAACATGAGTGTTGCAATGTACTTGAATGAGTTGAGTATTTTGTATTCGCCTGAAGTTATTTCAATGCAGAATCTGAATACACAGCCACGGTTGACGGTTACAAAACATCTACCTACCGCCAGTTTTTATATTAGATGTACGTGCTTGGCTCATGAACTCCCAACTTCTCGGCCTTTTCGCAAACAAATGGTATTCCTCCCTTTGTTTCTAATTGAATCATTCTTGTTGGGAGTGGAATCATATCACCAACAAAGCATGAAAATCAAGTTTTTCTTTTACTAAAAGGCAGAAATGTAGCCTAAAATGTTTGTTACTCGTCAAATGCCCACGAGAAACGCAAGATAAAAAACTGAACATTATTTGGGTTTCGCTTAACTCAATTGAAAGTGTAGTTTTATGTTCTATTGCAATTATTTCAGATGCTGATGGATGACACACTCTCCGGATCTGAGGCCACTAGAATTTAAAATGGAATAGCGAGTTCTGTGAAATAAAAACGCTCGTTAACTACCAAGCGTAGAAAAGCCGGTTAAGTAACTTATTGCCTAAAATTGAATTTCAATATGGAAATCTTTCGTATTAAACTGTGCTGCGATAATCATCACATCCCTTATTAGATCTTAATCAATAGCTTAGTCTACAAAACTATACTCGAGGAACAGGTCGATTTAATCAGAACAGTTTATATAGGAACTATCAACAAAAGATCTTTAAAATAACATTCATCATCAAACTTATCGTAAGACTAATCGTAAGTACATATATCGATATGGTAGTTGGTATTGACACATATGTAGTGGCAGGTTTTTTAATGCGTTTCTTATTGTCAATCATACACATTTTAGCAATTTATGGACCCAGACCTGAGCAAAGCATAAGAGAAACTAAGCCTTTTCAATACAAACCTTGTTATAGTATCGAGTTTCCTTGTACGATGTAACTATCATATATAAAAAGGTTCAATGAATGCGGTTTTCTTTTAACTGTGTACAACACGCCACCTTTTTGGATACCATTTCATTTCTTCTAAGATGTATCTGTTGAACAATTCCTATAGCTAAATAGGTCTGCAAGCGGTCTGAAGCGGCCGTATTGTGTTCTTTTTCACATGTGTGACTGTATCAATTTGAATTGTCTTTATGCATGTAAACTTCCTATACTTCATATCTTTGTTAAATTGTGTGAAATTTATTTTTGCCTCATTTAATGTTATATTACTTTAATCTGAAATTAAACATTATAAAATTGTTCATGTAATAAATACTACAAAAAGCTATTTTTCTTGTGCAGTACGTACTAAGTTTTGAGATGAGTAAAGTTACGTAACGGAGAACGGCTTGAACAGTCAGACATCATTTATTATTCCAACTTTATTGTAGCAAGCCTTCGACCATCGTCTACTTTTAATGCACTTGTTATTTCTTAACAAAAAGATACCAGAGATTCCCAGAGCAGCGAATTTCCCCAGAACAATGTAACTTACAGCAGCATGTTATAGCAGCCCTCATTTCATAGAGAAACTCATTACCCAAATGAGTTTATCCAGAGAGTCGAAATTTCATCCCAGCACACCGGTTTTGTCAACCCTTTCTCTTCCAGAAGGAGTCATAATGTAGGAAAATTTTCTAATTTTCTCTAATTTCCCCTTTAAATAATTAAATGTAATATACATGCAAGCCACCCATCTGCTTCCTCGCTGTTTTGGAGTCCAGGCCAACAGTTTCTAAATCTAATTAGTGCGCTACATGGAAGGAAATTTCACAAGTTTCACAGTTTTTTGTTCAGACCCGAGAGAACAACTGGCTAAACTGTAGGAAGCCATTATGAATCGCTCTCTGGAAAAAACACGTCGCTTACTTTAATCTAGTTAAAAAGAATGCTGGTCTACAAGCTACATCATCATGGTAAAGCAGTAGTTGTTTAATACATATAGCGTTCACCCAATTCATATAGACCTTCGTTATGCAACCTTATTGCAAAATTCATGCAAGCTGGCATGTACAAGTATGCCTAGTTGTACAGGCGTCATTTGAACTGATGTAGAATCCAAAGTAATTTACAGAACACAATGGATAAGTCACAGAACGACATGTGTGCAAATAAAATTTAGACTTATTTGGGGACAAGGCCTAAACTTTCTCCGTTGTTGCAAATTTGCAGTCGTCAGCAAATCAACATGATTTCCAAAACTATAGCCTCACATCACATAGAGACAGAGTCTGAATGGAGACGGTAATTTGAGGAGAGACGAAGAAGCGTGATCAGAAATATGTACTTGGATTTTTTTCTGCCTTTTTATCTTGGTTTTGGCCAAAACTCTTTTACAACAACTGTACAAGTTTCAACTCATTTTCTACCAAGTATGTATAACAACAGAGTTTGTACCGAGCTGTGTACTCCAAGCTCATATCTTACATCCCCCATCCATCCATCCAATTCCCACATTTCTTATCCTACCCACGAATTCATGGTTTCATCTCATTTTCTTTTTCACAAAATGAGAATTTGTAGTTTCACCAAAATTCAAGAAAAAACTCATTTCATCATCTGTCTTGTCATGTCAAGCCATGTCATGTCTGAAAATCCTCTTTCATCTCTGCAAGGAAACAGCCAACGATTCAGCAGGCTTTTTCATCACCATCAACATGCGATGCCAAAGGGATTTCAGAGGGCTCAGTGTTTTCAAAGAAAAAATATATAAAACTTGCTATCTCCCACACCAGCCCAGCCACATCACACTCAAACTATTTACCCAACCCGAGATAAAGCTCGTCTTACAGTTATGAAAAGTGTAAGCCCATAAGCCCCTCTCTCTACCGTGTCCCAAGACTAAAATACTACTTTCTTCGAGAACATGTTATGCTTGTTACGAAAGACGAAATAAGAGATGATAGAGTTTGATCCCAACTTCCTTCCTTAATCTTGTAAGGGTATATGGATTTCATTTCATTTCATCTATCCTTCTCCTCTCTCTCTCTCTTCATCTCTCTTAAAGCTCAACACAAGCTTTCATGCGTAAGTACACATCACTCCTATATTCTACACATGTTCCTAAACAAGATGGGGAGAATGAGAGTGAAGTTTTTCCTAAATTGAGATTATTTTTTCGACAAAAACTTGTCTATATAAACTACTCTCCTTTCTCTAAGTTGGCTGCTTAGTTTAAGAAAGAATCGTTTAGGTTGAATGTTGTTGCCCTATGCACATATAGTCCCTGGAAACTTCAGTTTCAAACAAAAACACATTATGACAAAATGGAAAAAAGACGCAAAGTCAACTTCTACACATATCCAGCCTGCAATCTATTATGCTGCAACATAATATGCACTGCTGCTGAAAGAAAAAAAAACTCGAGATTAACAACGGAATTATATAATTCACGTCAGGAACCTCCTTTCGGTGCCATTCTTCTGGTCAAAAATAAATAAACTTCGTCACATTTTTTCCAGCTGAATGCAATGAGAGAAAAAAAGTCAACCATTCCAAGTTTTTTCATTAAACTTCTAAGCTGACGGTACAGTATCGTCATATTATAGAAAAAAGAGTGTGGAAAAGTAACACTGAAAATTGGGTGTATGGATATAATTCTCGGCCCTTTTTTTAGCTCCTATCCTTGCTGCTGGATTTATTCAAGCACGAAAACTATCTAATAATATGTAACTTTCCCTTTTTAGAAGTACACAAGTTTTGTGCTGCTGTTGCATAACATGATTGGCTGGCTGCCGACTCTGGAGAACATCAGTCTGAAGGAGATGATGAGATGAGGGAAGGCAAGGCAAGCAAAACTTTTTTAAATATGAAATGAGGCATACATTCATTACAAAAAAAAAGCTGAGAATTTACCACTGTTGAATTTTAAGCTTGGCAAGCATTCCTCCGCTGTTGTTCCTAGTTTGTGCTGCTGACTGATTCATATGAAAAGGCAACAAGATGAACAAGATCCATCTAGTCGGTCATATCAAAGCTTCAGGTTGACTCAATTTGGAAACCCTTGGTTCCAAATGGACAGTCAGTTGAAGACTGATATGGAATGACTCCACTGCTCAGATAATTCAAAATGTATCACAACCGAAACGATAGAACTATTGACTTCAAACCAGCGGCAATAGATGCGTATATTCATTCTGCATAATATCCAATTTCAAACACAGTAAATCCATGCTATAACTTCACATAGTCTGAAAAATATATCGTTTCCAGGTTGACCCTATCGGGTTTGAGCAACCGTGGGCAGAAATTGGGAAAAAAATTCGCTAAACCAAAGAGCTTTTGAAATTGTCAAGTGCCATGGGAAGCATATCAATGCCTTACTGTTCATTTAGCTCCAGCCCATTCCATAAACGAGACATGAACATTCCACTACCACACACTTCATACCTACATATGCTATATCTTAGTAAATACAACGTTTCTGCATATTACTTAGATACAACCTGCTGCAAATACACTTCTTATGCAATAATTGTCGAAAAAAAAACATTTGTCGAAAGACAACTGTTGGAACATTAGGTTTCTGGAATAAGGCTTTATAAATTGATTTTTAATTTAATCTAGCTTAAAGATGCAAGGACGCCTAAACGGTTAGAATTGTAGACTTCAAACAAAATTCAATACTTGCGAATGGACGCTCTGCATAAAAACCACCATTAATTGTGTGTGACGTGTGATGAGATTTTTATAAACTGAAACTACACAGCTATATATTATATATATAGCAAAATGCTGTTTCCAACCTGACCCTTTCGGATTGGAACCTCCCTAGGTGAAGATATTGAGAAAAAATTCACTTAACCAAAGAGCTTTTCATATGTTACCAAGTTAAGGGAAGCGCAATAAGGTAGATCACTGTTCATCTATTTTCAGCAAATTCCAAAACTATTTCCGGCAAACATTCTAATACTATACTGTACGCACGTACAACTATGTATATATGCTATACCTATATAAGTTGTTTATACAAAATATTTGCAAAGTCTTTGCATAATCAATCGTGGCAGTTTAAATTTTGTATATATATTTAAAGATAACAGCAGTAGCCATGAAAAAAGATCCAAACTAGTAAATAGCAAAAAGGTTGCTTTCGTTGAAATACGAAACGGTCAAAGAACTAAATAAAGGCTTTCTCAATTACAGTTTGCATTTGGCTGACTCCTGTTTTGTCGGCCGCAGAAAATGTAACACCAAGTATATTATCATATTAATTTGAAAACAGTAAATACTGATATCATGTATATAAATATTAATGGAGTTCGAGTAATTACTAAATTAAGCTTTGCAAAACCAAAATCAAGATACATACAAGCAATTCCATTTTGCTAATATAAACTAACTCTGACCTATGTGTGGTTTCAAGTACTCTAATGAATACGAAATAGGAAAGTGGCAAAATGAAAATATAACAATCGTAAAGCTTATTACATTTATAATATATATTATTAATAATATTTATATATTACATAATTAAAAAACTCACAATACAATATAAGCGGATAATATAGAATTGATGACACTTGCTGGGACAATCCATTAAATTGTAATTGGCATAATCCAACAAATAATTATGATCCAAGTCATTTTCGGCGGCGAACAGGAGTCAGCCAAATGCAAACTGTAATGAGAAAGCTAGATTCATTTCCTCATTTTTCTATTTGCTCTCTCTCTCTCTCGTTGACTGAATCTAATCAGTTTTTGGTCCATGTCTGATAAAAAGGGCAGAAGAAGGATCATCAGATGTAGTAAGAGTGTGTGTGTGGTGAAAAAACAAGGGAAAACTTTTTTGGAGGTTATATATGATCATATCATCATCATCAGTCAGTCGAGTTACGAACTTTACATCAGTCACTCAGTAGCAGAGCAACAAACCGTGTTGGTTGGCGATGAAATGAGATGAATTCAAGCATGTTCCTTTTGCTGACTACTTACTATGAATACTACGCACTTATATTCACTGCTTTTGCTTGTTCAACCCAATCTGTCGACCGACCATCATGGATGCATGCATTTTCCGTGTACTTTACTTCACGACTTTACGATAAGTTCTCTCCTCTCTCTCTCATCTTCATTCTTCCGTGTGTATGCTTTTCCCCAGAATTTCTACTTGCCATTTTCTCATTCTCCCATACAGCGGCATTATACAGTCATGCATTATTCAAAAGCCTGAAGCCAGCAGCTGTAGTTGTACTACAAAAACGTTCTCCAAAAATACATACTTATAGTCTGGATGGAGAAGAGAGCCAAAACCCCCAAAACACTTGAACATATATAGCTTCTGTAGAAATTGCTATTTTATCAATATACACAGCGATATGATACGATACACATCTAGTTCCAGGAGGGAAACTCCAGCCAGAGACTTTCTCATGATGCAGAATTTTTTTTGGAATAATGTAATAGAAGGTGGATGGAAATGGATGCATCAACATCAACTCAACTTTTGTGCTTCGACATCATCAACAGTAGCGGTTCCCTCATTGGAATGTGCAACAACATAATATTCATATATTCATGTCTACGTACACATACAAGAGCCTTGTAATGCCTAATATAAAATCCAGAATAAAGTTGGCTCAGGAAAAATGAACTACTTAACTTTGGTTGGGCTAATCAGAAAATACCATTTTGCCATGTGTGTATCAAAATGAAATTTCAACCCCGACAACTCAAGGCAAGCAAAACAAAGTACTTCATTCAATCTAACCGCTGAAATAGAAATGAACCACCACGCAATCAACCAAGCTGTACAGAGTAACTGCTGCTGCACTGCTGTAAGAAAAGTTAATTTAGTAAGAACTATGTGAAACGAACAGCCACACACACACACACACCAACATTCATTTCTGGTAGAGTATCTACTTAACTTGGCCTGCGACTTTTCCTCGTGTCAATATTCCTTGTTGAAAATATTACAAGCCAAGAATATCTTGATAAGCATAAATATACATATTTTTACTCTCAGTTTTCCTAATGCAATTCACGCTAGTAGAAAATTCAGTGTAGTGGCACAGAATCGACATATCATGATTCTCTGCACTTAAATCCAGAATTTTTTTCCTGTGTCTTGGTCGTTCTTTGAGATAGCAGCCTGGTTACTCTGTCCAATTTTCATGACTAAAACTGGATGTTCCGTCATCACCACCACCATCAGAAAAAAATGTATAAAAAAGATTCCCAACATGATAAGTCTTGCCATTTGAGCTCGAAAAGCTTTTTATGTAGAAAAAAACAGCGTGGCTAATATTTAGCCACACCACACTTCTGTAAAATTCCACGTCGTACGCTGCTGCAGACAGCTTCATTTCATTTGGAGTCATCTTTCCTTAATTTCATTTAGGAAAATAGGAAAGAGCGAGAGAGAAAGCAGATGGAGGTGGAGGCATGCGAGTATGATTCAACGCAGGACAAGTTTATTGTATTGTTGCGGCATTATAAGCAGCAGCAGCAAACCGAGAAAGGGAGCCGCAACCTAGAGCGTTTCAATTACAAAGCCCAGATTTACCTTCACATCACTCTTTGCTACACCCAAAAATTTCATCTACTTGAAAGCCCTCATGCTAAAATGAAATTGTCCGTGTGTGCATGCATGCACGGACGGGAGAGCCAAGATGTGTGATAACCAAATGATGAGATTCATTTTGAATTCCATTATGACTGGGTAGTGTGAGGGACGTGTAACAGCAGTAGTGGTGGAACGTAGATTTTATAATATAATATTATGTAATATCAGCAGCAGCAGCATTTCAACAGAAGTATTTAAAAGCTTTTACTTTCTATGTTTTCATTCTTATACAGCTTTCCAGCAAAAATGAATGCCGAGACGAGATGACTGCTGCTCTATCTCTCCTGATGCCATTTGCCAGATACAGATCAGAAAGGGTGTAATCAGTAGTGGCAGTGAAGTAATTACTCTCGCTTCCCACGATTGCTGAGTGACATTGACTGAAGTCTTGGGTGTAGGATGTGACACAATCATGCATGCATTGAATACCTTTCTTGTCTCTTGGAAAATTGTTCTTTTGCATTCGTTCAATTCGTGCTTTTTTTATTTTGAACTATGAAGTTTTAGATCGTTGATCGTATTAATAATATTGTAATATACGGTGGTATTAATGAATTATTGCAAAGTCTGGATGCTTTGCGATCTCCGAATGTGATTTTTCATCGTATATACAAGCAGAATTTGCTTACAATTACAACGTAGAATACAAAGTCAGAAAGTTATGTATTAAATTATCATATCAGAAATAAGTACCGCGGGAGGCCTTGTACATCAATAATTAATTAACTTTTACTGAAATAAAGGAAATAGCTGAAAATGAATTTGTATGGTAAATGCATTCATGAATTCATGGACTTATTTCAGGCATAGAAACACATATGGTGTGTACATTGTATGCGTTCATGAAAAGCAACACAATAATTTTGCTATAAACGGCCTTGTAAACAAAAAGCTAAATTGCAACACGCAACAAAACTGACCACGGGAGGGATTTGGAATTAACTCCAGCTTCATAAAATGTGTTGCTAGAAATAGGTATATGCATGCTGCTCTTTTTTATCACTCCACTGAGCAAGCGAAACATGGTCTCATACATGTAAATATAGTTAGTCTGTAAAATCAAAGATTGGCAACTTGGTTTTAACGTGACGACTTATCAGACTGCGAAAAATTGCCTTCATTCCATTCCATTTTTTTTGTAAAAGTAATCCGAAAGAAATATGCGATCAGATAATAGCCTGCTGGGTGAGACAGAAAACTAAAAGCATGAAGCCTTTTATCTTGGATGTGAATGGAGGGAAGTGATCTTGGCAATATTAACAACATACGCCATGCATGCAAAAACAGTGCATGCGTAAGTAAAATCTCACGCCTTTTAAAGCCATATTGTTTTGTTTCAAGTTTGCTATGGATAATAGAACGTGATAAATTTAACTAGCACTTGATATGCAAGAACATAATCACGTCGGTATGTACATATTATGTGGGCACCAAGCCTTGTAACCCAATACTCCAATAAATGTATTACCACACACGTAGCCAGACATTGAGCAGCTTCTGTTCACTTTGGTTGTTACATTACGTCGACTACTTGGTCTGCAATCTAATGAGCCTCATTCATGCACCTACGTTTATGTATGTACGTAGGCAGAATGTTTTGCAATTCACCTGCCTTGCTCACCTTCACGTTTGACAGGTTATCAATCATGTTGTAACTGGATGAGAAATATAATTGAATCAAGTGAGGATTAACTCATGCACGGAATAAAACCATAAAAAACTGAGTTTTCAGTAGCTGCAAAGGAATAAAACAATGAGAGTACTCATCCTTATGCTCACTGGCACATGTACAACACTAACATAACTTGTACCATTTGCAAGTAAAGACTGTGTTATTTTAGACGATCTAACCACCCACCAAAGACTTCACGTAAAGAACGTGCAATGTTACTACTAGCAAAAATAGGTTTGTGTAAGCCACCAAAAATGTTTAAGAAAACACGACAATTTTATAAAAAACCTACTGCTATGTACCATCACTTAATCAATCGATGACAGATGTGAGCTACACCATAAAGCAATGCGATATAGGCAGGTAATCCATCCTTCATATTCAGTCCGCTTACCATAAATCAAGCTGATATAATATATGCACAAACTGCATCTGTAATGTGTACAACAGCAGTAAATGTACTCAACTATACTCATATAATATACGGAAAGCAAATGTTTCACACTATCCGTGTATATAGGAAGCTGAAGCTGAGAAAATGCACACTTATTGACTGCATGTAATTCGTTGCTTCCTTACATCAGTGCTCATAAAACACCTTGAAGGATTAGCCTTGTCATTTCTCTTCTTTTATGATTACGAATGCTTGACATTCACCAACAAAAAATGAACTTTAGAGTAGGTATATCACAACCACACATGTGTTGTTATCGTGAACTGCACGGACGTGTCGTGACTTCCTTCACATAAAACCTGGTTTTGTTATTTATGGATACATTTATATTGCTGCTATTTGACCAGTAGCAGGACCAATAATGCATCGTGGATTGTGAATTGCACCATTTATGACATCAGTAGCTGTTTGAATTGGAGTCAGTTTGTGATGAAACGAGAATAACGACTCTTCATTGAGTTCCCAAACGTTGATTAGCTAGTTACCTTATGAAAAGTTTCAATTGAAATTCAGTGATGAGTAAATGCGAGTGTGACTTTTACTTTCTCATGACTCAATGATACACTATATTGTAAGCTGCATTGAAAACATTACCCTCTACAGGCAGTCTTGGTAATTCAAAGGGTAGCATCAACTGCCGGTTTGTCCCTTCCATAAACCTGGATAGGGGTAGCTGCTACATTTAGACTCACAAGATACATCCATCCGTGGCATTTGCACCTTGCCTGCTCATGAGCATTATATGCTGTGTTACGCGTATATGACAACAGAATTCCCATACTATTTGTTTATGAAATGGACAGTAGAAACTCACTTCAAAATTATTAAAAACTTTATTGCTATTAATTACATTTAGCATGCTTGGCAGTATAATGTCATGGTATAGCGATCAAAACAACCGAACATGCGTTCCGTTTGGTAGTCATCGTTTGACTGAGCACCCTAGGAATGGGAGAGTGCTTCGGAGCTACTCTGAGCCAAGAAGACAACATAGTACATGCGAAATGTAATATGTGTGTGTATTCCTTTGATATTCTCCCTACTTCTGAAGAAATGCCATCCGAGTACAGCCGAGCAAAAAGTCGATTGAGTGGGTGAGAGTTTTTAGCTAGAGCGAGTGCAACAAAGACAAGGCGTCTCTGAATCTGAATTAATAGGCAGAACAGGGAAATCGAAACAACAGATTTTCATTTTGAAAAGATCTTACAAATGCCGTTGGGAAATATAGAGCTGATGAAAAAAAATTAATAATTCCATAGATCGTACATTTAGGTAAATTAGAATGATACATTTTTAAACAGTACATATAAACACCATTCCCTTGCTTGCAGTTTGATATCATATTATGATAGATTAACTAAATCGTTCCTTATGGTGGATGGTAAAAGGTTTGTGGTCTCCAAGTCTCCATTATGCCAATTATTTATCCACCGCCATGTATTTTGTCTGACAGGATGCCAATGTGACCGAAGAATTTTTCATCCCTCTTTATGAGCTCAGCCAGTCATATCAGCTCCATGATGCTGCCCTACTGCTTTAATATGTATGTGCTTAAAATGTATGATATAAAAAATGGACGTCCCTACATTTGAGCCTCACCGTTACTCTAAAAAACCATGCATTGTATACATGCATACATACATATACTCGTTTTACTTATGTATGTAGCACTACGTTCCAACATTTCAACCTATTCACAGCAATGTTACACAATGATGAGATGCCCACCGGGAAGCTTCTTGCCTGAGTAAAGCAAACCTGTTCTAAAGGCATTAACTCGAAACGGGTCGGGCTGAAGCTTTTTGTGCAATGTACAATGTAGCAAGCAGCTCAGTCGAAATGTATGTATGTAACTACTTATGTTATACGTAATAGCAACCTTACCACTGCAGAAGGATGGTGCACGAATCACATATATAAATGCATCGGGATATATACATAAGGTTATACATATTACGTTGTATTATGCAGGCAGAGAGGAACCCTAAACCACTACAAGCTTTCAAGAAAAATGTTTAGATGAAAGAGGACCGTCTGCTATTAACATTTCACAACTTTGTTCGTATTGGCCGGATCCACTCGTCTGCCATAAAAGTTTGTGATGGCTAAGCCAATCCTACTCTCTCGAGTTGGTTCTTACACACGCCCTAAATTTCAAATGATTTGAGGAACTCACAAGACGGGGAAAGGGAAGGGAAGAAAATTGAGCTGTGGGTAAAGTTTGTAAGCAGTTTTTGTAACAATATATCTTACTGCGCACACGTATTGTATGTTTTATGTTCACGTCCACCAAGTTCTCAACTTCCCATGCCCATATAATACGTCGATGTCAACATTTGATTCCGAGCCTGACTATAGATAATTATAAGATTGTTCAATTTCAAATGTTATATATACTAAACATAATGTTACATTGGAATGGAAAATGTCCTGTTTGATATCGAGATATCGTATCAGAGAATCGTGGTAACAGAAAGGAAACAATTGTGCTCTTGACAAACTCAGCCCATGAAAAAGGAGGAAGATTTTCTCATAAATATTTATAAGATTCGTGTCGAATCATCCGTAATATAATGGGATGTGCTTTATTATGCGATAGGCTGTCCCCCGGATGCCTCCTGTCTTCCTTTCTTGGCATGACTAACAAATTCTTGGCCCCTTATCTCATTTGTATTCAAACAAAATTGAGTTCCAAATGTTGAATTATTTAGATAAGGATAACTGCGCCCTTATGAAAACCATGGCCAGCACAAATGTCCCTTCAACTCGCTAGGGAGTAATGTAATTAATTTCAATGATAAAGGACTCCAGTTGATTTCAAGCGAACTCCTATCTGCTTATAAGAAATTTAACATAAAATTCCACCAACTTACAGTTTATTCTGCTTTTTGTGATTACGCCTTTCTCTTCAAAAGGAATTGAAACGCAGGCTGAATGTCTACATTTTAGAAAAAAAAATACTTCTGAAAGATTTACAGCCAAAGTCAGACCCCTTAATTTATAACCGACATTATAATGGTGTACAGAACAAGAGACGTGATTCATGCCAAGATGAGATTTGATACGTGTACGTGTCTACCAGACTATTGTTATCCAATTTTCATTTAATGAGCTGAAATACCCACTTTACATGCCCGGTAAGGCAATAGTACGTGATTGTGTCCAATATTTTAATACAGCTACAAGTTTGACCATATAACAACATGAACTTCTTTCACTGTTGCAGTAATGTTTATCATTATTTTCAATTAGATTAAAATTTTCAAGGAGTAACGAAAATGGCTGTGTTGATGAACTGGACAACTTTTATGACTTTATCAGCAAGGCATCAGGAACTAACGTTAATAAAAATAGGGAGCTGGCCACCACCATATTGCTGTCCGTAACAAAACCAATTAAACCAATTTATCGTATTGTTAATACTAAACTTAAAACGAAAATGATGTCATTATTTCATACAATGTAATGTAATGAATATATTCAAACTTTTAAAAAGGTTTCACATATACATAATATGAGAACGTTTTTCGGTCTTCGCATTTGTAGTACTATTCATTCACACTATTTCCAATTCCCATTATGATGCTATCTACAAACTTGCTTCTGCTACCAACTTCTTTTATAAAATGTTAAAAGATTGTAAAAGAGTTTGGGTTATAATGAAATCAGATCATCGGATGCAATAAAAGTAAGCACATTAAATATAATTGTACGTAGTGAATTCTTCTAGCGGATTAATCTAAAATATGTATTATCATCCATTATAGTCCCACCCGCAGGGTTTACTTTATAGACAAACCAATTCATATTTGTAATTGTATTATTTTCTGTTGCAAGTAAAATAAAGAAGAGTGTGAATTTTACTTTTGGCACCTCAAAAACGGATTCAATATTTGATAACAATTGTATTTACACCTCTTCTAATACAATAAAATAGAGCGTTGGTATAAAATCCTTATCAAATTACCAATTTTTATTTTCTTGCTTTTTTATGTTGAAAACCCGTTAGAAAACTACTACACCCGTCGTTAGCTTTAACTGTACAAGACACTGAAAAACTAGTTTGTTTTTGTCCTACCATCTACCAGTAGTATTTATAAAATTGGTATAACCAATGGTATAAAAATATATCGATTCCCATTGGACAGGAAAGGTTCTGTTTGTGTACTGCATGAAAAAGTCTAAAATGTATTTTATATGCTATTTTAAAAATTTGAAACAAGCAAACAAACTCTTGCTAACGGTGAAATATATTGATCCACAATACAACGGTTTGATTCAATTCAACGGTTTAAAAATGAGTCCGTCAAAAAGGTAAAATTTCACGACTGTTTGATTTCCTGAATCGAGTATTAAAAGTTTTTGTCATGGGACACTGATTTTTAATCAAAAAGTCTACCCTAACCCTTCGCGGCACATATACTTTGTGTTGGAAGGAAAAATCACCCCCTAAAAGAAAGCCTCAGAATATCGTGAGGCTGCAACCGTTCAGTATCGAAGGTAAAATTTCAGGCCAAGGAATCTCATGGCTTTCTACATTAAGTACATTCCACACGAGCCAACTTTTTCTCAGTTCTTCTTCAGTTTTTACACATCGAAATTCTTTCATTTTCCGCTCTAGCATGTTCTTTTTTTATTACTTTAATAATGTTTCTTTTCGGTGTGAGAGAGTATACTTATACAATAGTTGCATCATGGGACTGACAAAAGGCAAAAAGTTTTACAATCGCAATACGATGTGAAAAATGCGGACCGCTGCATCACAGAGAGCAGTAGCTTTCTAGTGAAAGAAAGCCATCATCTTGGAGATCAGAAAAATGTGGAAGGAAACTTTTTTATTCTTGGGGATAAATAAGTCTAGGAAACCCAACAGACAAACTAATTTTTTCTCTTCCAGATGCTCATTTCGAAAATACTATTCGCTTACGAATGTAACTCACAAGAGAAACGTGCATTTGTTTTGTAGTAGAACCTCGTACCATTTTACTGTCATGACATGCCACACCAGATGTGCTTCAAGTATAAAATGTTGCTGCAACAAACTCATGCTGGCAGGGTGTAACTGCTTTTCTTACTTGAAAATTGTTTCCACATCACATCAGCATCACTTTTCGTTTTCACTAGCATGTTTTTCTGCAATGCAGACATTTTATTTTTTATGAGTTTCCCGTCTCTTATTATTAAAGCGAATGATTGAAATTGCAGACCGAATGTGGTACTTACTTCGATGCTGAAGGATATGTGAGATGGAGATTACCTATACATATGTATCCCTTGCATGAAACACTTTTCTACTTAATACTTTTCTTGTTTCAATTTTTGAGAACAGAAGCGTGTAGCTGCAATGCTGAAAAACGAATTATTTATGAGAATCTAGAGAATTCCCTCGAAAAAACGCACAACACAATCCAAAGAATTTATCAATAGGTAAAATTACTGTAGGCAACAAATCCCATGATCGCAAACGTATTACAAGTATGAGTAATTTATTCCCACAAATAATAGAATAGAAAGCATTAGGTCCAACACCTTTTTTATTATTGCAAAACCTAAGAATATTGGCGGTGTACTAGTCTTTTCCATGCATAAAATTTTGAAATATGATACACCATGTGCAATTTAATTCCAACAGGGCTCAAGAGTTTAGTAATTGTTCTAAACCACTACATAAGCACAGTTAAATTGAGTTGTCATTTCTATGTATTTATAGTCCTAATTTTGTCGGGACAAGGTTGTTGTAGAATCTAATTTAAAATACGAACCCCAGCTGTGAAGTATAATGAAACACCAAAATGGGTAGCAATACCAATTTCAAACACACCTTTCAAGGGAAGATAAAATATCGAGATTAGGAATGAAAAGTTAATTCCAAAGTTAACGCAAATGACAATCCCGATCGACCAAACGTAAATGGGTAGAAGGTACCATGAACCCATCAATGTCACGGATGTCGATGTTTGATGTCACTGCTTCAAATTTACGTAATGGCCGAGGTGTACCTAATACTCTTCCCTAGTCCGATAAGATAGAAATGGATTTGTGTAGTCGAAGGCGTATGCATTTATTTAACAAAGTTATTTTTGGTTTTAATGCGTTGCGCATCTAAGAAAGCATGTCATGATCCCATGAGGGGTGCATTAGTAAAGCCGATATAACTTGTTCATTTCATCCCTTACCCGGCTTAGAAGTGAATATACGGATATCTATACAAAGCACACACATGACGCTACCAAAAAAAGACACAGTAAGAAATGAAGTAATAAAATGTTGTCTGTTTCGTCTCTACTTTTGTATGAAACATGTTCTTTACGATATCAGGACGTCACGGGAAGGGTCATCAATTATTTGACCTTGAAATGCTGCTTAAGGGCGGGATAGAGGCAGTGACGTTCTACAACTCTGTGACACAACATTACACGGACAGACTGATGATGCGATATGCGTTTGAAATCTGTATATTATGAGTTAAAATGGAAGTCAGGCATGCAGTAATAATCTCTACGTTTTGGTTGAACTTGTCAAAGTAAACAAAAAGAAGGAAAACCAGATAAAATGACGGATGAGCCATTCATGCTTTTTGTGTTATAATAGTATTATGCTCCAAAAATAAAACTTTTTGTGTATGATATTATATAACAATGTGATGTGATATGAAATGTTGCTGCTGTATAAAATCTACTTGTAAATTGTCCTTCAAACAGAATAATCTGACAAAACTTTTTTTGTTCAATAAATGAATAAGCCAAAGAAAAAATTAAAAAGACCAACTTTTTATGAAGAGGCTGGCCAAACATATTTTGGGTGATTCTTACTCTTCCTGTACCAAAATATTTTCAAATAATGTCAACCATACCGACCAAAACAACAAAGGCCTGATTATGGTATAGGTAGCTTCCTGATTGTCACGGTGTACAAGACATTTTTCCTAACCCTTTTGCCCTACCCTTTCTTGCATTTATTGTTATATTGCACCATTGCACATGACAATTGCTTTATTTAAACCACTGACGGAAGGAATCAAGAATATTCCTCGTGCTCGTCTGGTAGCAGATTTTCATGATTTTTGTCAAAAGGGTTATGTAACATGTCATTGTTTATTGTACCAATCGTGGTTGGTTTATGGCCCTTCTTCTAAACGCATCCTTTTGCATCCACCAAAAGTAATTTTGGTCGCGTTCTGTTGTGACAGCCGTACCCTCAATCTCAACCAGCAAAAAAAATACAAGCAATCCGAAAGCAGTGCAGTCAAACAAGAGCAAGTCTTCTGCAACACTGGTTTCTCCACATGTATTTTTAAAAACAACATTTGAGTCCTGAATTAATTTGTATTTTAAGACTGTGAAATTGCAAATTTTAGTACTTAACTGGTTGTTGACAATTGCAGTTATCAGTCGTTGCTGTACTTTTCATAAACTCGTGCTACATGTCAGCTATGCTATATAGTGGAGCTTAGTTTTCATATGCGCCCTTATATACATAAAAGTCATCTACCCGGTTGCACGACATTAAACACTAATTTCAGGCGCACAATACTGGTATATAGTTCGTCATGTCATGCTCATGATAGTCATGAATCATGATGTGTGTATGAATTGCCATTCTAAATAGGGTTTCTATGTGTGCCATGAGATACTTATAGACATTCATTTTCTTACCTTATTCAGCTGCGCTCGGTTGATAGAAAACCACCATCATAAATCTGTCATTTATCCGATTGAAGTTTTGAGGGCGCACACAACATATCTGATGAATGAAGGCATTATTCTTGCGTTGACAGTCGAGTTCCTTATTTCAAGGCACCCCAGCTAGTACTGTGCTACTTTCAGCTTCCTTAAAGTTGTCTGATAATCCAATCCAAATGAATTCTGAAACGAGACCATGCCATCGTCAAATTTGTGTGGTATTCCATTGGTGGCTAGGTATAAGCATCTTGAAATAACAAACCAAGACCATCAATCAACAAGAGATAGCATCTTCCAATATAAATAAATAATATCGAGATTTTTTAGCTCAATGTTGTAATACAAACTGTTTGAGCATTACGAAAGGTTTTTCTTGTGGGTATAAACATTTCATCAGTTCACCGCAATAAAATTCAATATAAGTTCATTAGTCAACTTACCTGTGAGATGGCTTCTGTGTGTAACATCCATTTTGGGGAGTTTTGCGGTGTGCTCTTAGTCACCACTTCCCACCCTTCCCCAGTATTCTCATTACGATGTAAGCCACTACAAGAAACAGCACTTTCTCTATAGTCAAGTTTTAATATTTTTGGATCGTGTACGCTTTAATGTTGGTTTCGTATGGTCGAATAAATAAATAAATAATGAATGAATGACAGCTGAGCTGATATATGTACTTATGTTATGTTAGAAATGGGAGGACGAGTGTGTTATTCGTTTCACTTACAACTTTGGTATCTCCGTGTTTTTTCCTCTTTCAATTCCTTGCTTTCCCAAGAAATATATAGATCACTCAACAAGACTATGTGATAGAAATTGGGAGGATGAGTGCTCGCACAAACTAGCTAAGGGAAGAAGTTTTACTAATAATAGACTGACTAGAAGATCTAGATGGAAACAGGGCTTCTGAAGCTAGAGTGTAGGATTTTTTTATCTCTTGCTTTTTCTTGTAGGATGATATTCCGCTATATTTTATTTATTCGTTGATATTCGGTGCAGGAAGGGTATGGCTAGCGAAGCCTCTCCCTCTCCTCTAACTGCTATACTATTTTAGAGTCAAAGACGGGGATTCTCCTTCAAATCTTCTTTACACACATGTGTGTCTACTTGAAGGAGATGGAATCCCGGGTGAAATATAGACGTTCCTGTTGCCAGTTTCCTACTGAATGAGTAATGCTACATTAGGACAACAGGGTATTGTATGGACAGGGCAGAATCTAAAGGGAGTGGAGTCAAGGAGGGATGCGGATGTTGTGCATTTTTCAACAGAAAAACTATAAACTCCAGATTCACTGTGCAGATGGGAAATGATGTAAATGACGCAGATTCTTTTGATGAGACAGGAAAGGAAAACATGGCACAGGCTCACTCGGCTCAACAACAAAAACCGTAACTTTTACCCTATGGATATACATATCCGATGAGCATTTATTTTAGCGTGGTAGAGGAAATTTTTTTTTTGGATAATGGTCCTTATAGTATAACCCTACTCAAAAATGTTGGTTGCAAAGCCAAGCCACGCTAAAATAGACGCCAGAAATCTCAGCCAAATAATGTTAACCGACTCATACTATGCTTAATGATAATGCAAAACAGAAGCTGAATGGCTGCCAAGTTGCAAAGGATCCCAAAACTTTTGCTTTGTGTACAATACCGTGAAAAACAGTTCCATTGAAATGAGATCAGCTAGAAAAGAGGCTCCTGGGAAATGGAAATAAATACAAAACCAACCGACAGCAGTTAAAATGAGGACAGTGTATTATGTAACTGACACACAATAACTATGGCTTGGATTTACCCTTGTCTTGAATATTTTTTTAGTGGTTGGAGTTGGGAAAAGCTGAAATTTGCAGATGCCATATCCTCTCAGTCCCTTCAACTTTTCCATGTAATTGACGCGCAAAAATAACTGCTTGTCGAATGAATGCAGCCCTTTTCATACACTCTGTCCGCTCATGATTTCATACACTAATGCGATTTTTGTGGTCCCTTCAAACGGAAGAAACACAAGGGGGAATGAGTATTTATAATTTACAGTAAAATGAACAGTAGAATATATTACAATATATAGCTGTTCAAATTGCCCCATCGGTACTCCAAACTTTTCAAGCGCAGCTCGAAAGTAATTAGATTCATAAAAACAGTTTCAAAAATAAAACTCAGCATGAATACTTTGTAAGTACCCATGCATGTTTCAAGTGTGTTTGGGAGCCTTTTACAAGTAGTACAAAGAATGGCTTACGTATCAGAAAATAATACGAGTGAGTGTAGGTAAATGAAATAAATTTTGATTCTGAGAATGTTTCGTTTTCTTTACTCTCTGCTAAAATCTCTTATGATTTCCATTTTATCCAACATCAGAATGAGATTTTTTTAGTACGTGACCGTAAAACATTTCCCTTGTCAAGCGAGAATGTCATGTCATGTGGCTAAAATGCAAATCTCTGACCGGAGAAGAAGGAAAAAATCTCGTTAATTGAATGCTACAAGTAATGGATTCCGTCATTTTCTGAGAGGAATGAAATAAATATTCTTTCAATCAAGATAAAAGCTTCGATTGCATTTTCATCCAGTTTAACTACAACTTGAAAATGGCTTTATACCATTAACGTAATAGGCTGACTGAATGGTCGATGTGTTGGTTGTGCCTAAAAAATCTTTTCTTTTCCTTATCGTGGCATGTCCTTAAAAACTTAGCATGACATGCCACTATACTTTATTTATCTCCGCAACCAGGAGAGTTGGCAGCCAGAACATAACTGAGGACTTACAAGAAAAGATTCTGTACTGTTGCCGGCTATAAATTACAATAGTCTTATGTCAAGCACCCTACCACTCACTGACTGAGCAATGTTTCATAACATTAGCATAAATTCACCAACAACCACTTCGTGAGTACTACAAGCTACGTTACCAGAATAATTCTCTTTGCTGGCAACCGTGCCTCGCCTAAAATTCTCTGACGCATTCATGATAAAAATACCTGAAAATATTTGAAATGTTAACATAACGTTTTGGTCCCACATTCCAATGCCTACCTACACATCAGAAACTAGCCAACCATACGATTATTTGTTTGCATTTTACGGTGCATGGATAAGTTGTAGAGAGAGAGAATGAAATCATTTTGTCTGCCTAATCACTTAAGTACTATAACTAATATATGACTATATGCGACCAGCTTTGGTTGTTGTGGGACGATGGAATGTCTAAAGACTCACGGCATTCAAGTTGCAACTTTGCTTTTCGGTTAAAAATTTTGCCGACGACGATTTCAGAATGAGAATTAATACATGCCACATGCCACCCTACAATTGAATACCAATGTAAAATGCGACTCCCATAAATTCTTTACCTGTCATGTGACTAGTGAAACGCCTACATCTGTAGCTGTATTGATACACATATCAAGGACAGTCGTACACGATCAAAGAAAAGGACAGGAAGACAGGAAAATTTGATGCGGTGAAAGTTATTGTAAAATATAAAATGAGTACACCTGACTTACGTCAAAATTTGAAGAACTTCCAAGGTATTTCTCTGAAACAAGACAAAAATTGAAATGCGCCACCATACATGCAACTGCCACAAGTAAGGTTTTGTAAAGGACTAACTAAAATCAAAATGGATTGTCATAAACGTACAAATTCTTAGAGCTGAAAAAGTATTTGAGCTAAACATCATACAAGCAACCATACATCCATAACCAAACCAACAACCGACTCACACTTACACTCATCCATCCACCCTGTCTGATCGTTACTGTGCTTCTCGTTCTCGTTTTCGTAACTATTATTTTGTCGCTACTAAAAATGACTCCAATGTGTACACATCTTCTCAAAGTCGACACGTCATCATCAGTTATAACTATTTTGTCTTTCTGTAAAGTAACTTCAACGCGATATACATATCCGTGACTAAACTCATACGCTGGCTCTAACCCATGCATGTTTTAGGGAAAAGGAACAAGTAAAGTAACAGATTAGCTTCGTGTATTCTCAACTGATGGATAAGCCTCAGTCCAGACTGCAACCCTAGCATATTATAGATATTGTTCTTCCGTGAGACATCGGCAAGATACGGAGATTCCACTATGAACAACTCGTACTACATCGTAAAAAGTTGCAGTAAATGCCTACTTTTTTTAGAAAAAAAATCTTCATGCATAAATCTGTAAATTTTACACCATTTGTATCTTAGCTAACCCCAAGAGCTGTATGTATATGAATGAAAATTATATTACTCGGGCAGGGTTGTAATTTGTAATGGGTTGCCAGAATTGTAGGCAAGATGTGGGATAGCTAACTGAAATTTACAATGAATATTAGAGAAATGGCCAAGGGATTATTGAAAGTCAGGCTAGAACAGCTGGGCTTTCAAATATGACACGCACAGCTATATTATTACTTGGCATTTTCGTGATATATATGACAGTGGCAACAGTTCGTGTTACACATAGGGCACAGACAGACACACTGTTCCATTTTTGACGGTGAATACAAGTTAAGCAGAATGTAGGGATTTTAAAGTGAAACTCACAATGCAATCAGCTATTTTACAGGAGGGGTGAATATAATATTATGTTGATGGAGAATACGTAATAGCAATAACCCTTTACTTTTTGTGATGTCTTGCTCATCATGGGTCAAAATAGAGAAAACCCCAGGATATGTGTACAATTATGTTGTATAAATTTAGGGACAAAAAGTTCTTACTTTGGATTCAGTTTGAACGTAGTTGACAAAGTTAGAAGCTATGTTGCACCATGGGGTGTTTTTATGATAAGGCAAGGGGAAGGAAATTTTCGGGCAGGGAAAAATCATGCAAGTTGTTTCATTTGACGTGTATTACATAATAATGTTAAAATATAATAACTTTACAAAACATCTCAATTCACCTGAGTGAGGTATACTCCTGGACACTATAATATATGGAATACGAAGCTACGAAAATGAAATCCAATGATGATAATCGGCTCACTATATCACATAATATTTATTTAAGCACGTCGTTTGTACTATAGGATAAAAATTTATCAATTCACATCACATTCACTTATCCAAAGAATTTCAACTAAAAAAGTCACATCAAATTGTTCTTACTGCGTTTTTCGTATTCATATACATGAATATATCGCTGTGTAATAAATGTTAAGTTTTAATCAATGCTTATTTTTAATCCGTATTGAAAATTTTCCAAAGCGCTGTAATAAGTACATTTCCGACATCACTGAAGGTGTAGAACAACCGGTCCGAACCACAGGATATTTAATTTTATTTAGAAATTCGAATTCTACTTCCGAAATGGGAAAATAAAGGATACTTATCTTCCAGCGTCTGAGTATTTAGTACCAACTATGTGGTCAAAGTCTAAGCACCAAAACTCTTGCAGATTGAAATTAAGCGTACTTATCAAATTAAGGGAATGATTGTTGTTCCTTCCTCCCTTAAGTAAGCCTAGAGTATGACTGAACGTGCCAAAATCTTTGCACTAGTTTGCCATTGACATTGACGCAAATCTTTTGTGATGTCACCTTTAAAGTTAGCATGTTGATGGAAGAAAAAGGAAATTATGAAATGGCACATGATATTTATATAGATGATACATAATATGATGTAGGTATAAAAGAAGCCCTTATTTTGAACCAACAAAAGAAAAATATGGACCTGAGAAAATAATCCAAGCTGTTACGAAATAGTTTCTTTATCATCAACTCAGATGAGTAAATTGTATGCATAAATTTTACAATTGGTAGACCCAAGTTCAGTGCAACCAACTTCTTAGGCTAACGGCAGATTAAAATAAATAAAAAGTGACTAAAAGTACTAGCATTTTCTCTTAGGATGTAGCATCTTTTATCAACGCGTTATCTGAAAATCCACCCTTTTAAAAACTTTCCCAGCACGAAGTGAAAAACATGAAAACGTAATTAATTATTTTGCCTCTGACAGTTTGCCAGCCCAAACTCCTGGCATCGTGCACAAGGGACAACCAATGAAAACCAGTCTCTTGCCTGCAGCAAACCTCATTCCTTACATATCTTGATGGAGAACAGAAAATGATCACATGCATGCAGTCCCTCGTCGGGGATCAGGAAAGAAAAGTGAAAAATGTTGATGGGATTAGAACTTTGGTACAGGACCCTTTTCTTGAGCCCATAATAATATACGCTGCTCGTTTCAAGGATGAGCATCCACAAAATGCCGTGCTGAATGAGCTGGTTGGCTGATCAAGCCGGTTTTTCACTCTTTTATCATGATTATGGCTGGAAAATAAATGGACGCAGTACAATGAACAACATATTTGCTCCGTGGAACGGCATAATAAGGGGATGTACAAATCAAACTCCCTGACTGCTTCATGTTTTTATGGGAAGACCAGATTAGACAACTCCAGGAGTCTTGCTAGCAGCACATAATGCAATGTGTATTATATCAATTTTTCAACTTCATGTATCATACCTAATAGTTTTGGTCAGAAAATATAGCAAGAGCTTGCACTAACAACATTCATGATGTTTGAAGCCGATGGGGAACAAAGTGGAATGCTGCTGCCATTGTTTAATAATGAGTTATGGTATATGGTGTGAGCCATGCGATGCATGTTGTTAAAGTAATAGAGATTACTACACTCATTCAACATTGCTAACGATGATGATTTTATCTTTAGCTTCAAACCTTTGATTTCTTCACCGTTCGAACTCATCTGTATTCTGTGAACATAGTAGTTATATATTTTACTGATCATGATCATTTACAAAACATCATCATACAATAGATATTCGTATATCAAATTGGTAGAGGCAAGATGCAAGTTAGTGTTGAAATATCATTTTCCTTCCATTCCAGTGCTCATTAAAATAAAATTTCAGGTTCTATCTTTAGTTCGATAAAAATTAACGACTCACTTTTCCCTCTTTGGCGTTTATCGTAATATATCCTATTTATTTTATCACTCATCATCACAGTCATGAACGTGACAATGGATGTGGGAGTGTAAAATTAAGTTCAAATGTAAGTGAATGAGAAAAAGTTATGGACTTTTGAAAGCATATTATTCAGTATTAAAACAAAAATTCTTTCGATTTAGCAAAATGCGGGTGATCTGATTGCATAAAGCATTAGAAAGCTTACAAATAAATGCACGCTTTTACATGCATAATATACATCTCATGTTTTTCACAAGGGTTTGTGCATTACCTTATATTGCATGAAAAGAGGTTGTGTTACACGACATGAGCTGAAGTAAGGGAATGACGCCTCAGCAAGAACCGTTGCTGCTCACTTAGCTATCGTCAGTAACATTTGCTTATATGTATGCCATATATATACTTACCCACAACATGTACTTGTGACTTGTAGTATGTATATGTCCAAATATCGACATTATATGAGTGCATATCCATGTATATAATTGTGTGGTTGTTAGAGCTGAACTGTGAGCTTCCAAGTTGATTTGTTTTCCTTTAGATGGAGCATGGAAACTGGATTTCCTTTCCTCGTCATAGTTCAGTTCTCGGTTGGGGACTGCATTTAGAATTGAATAGAATGAATGCTGTTGATGCTGATGTGAAAATGTGCAAGCAAAGTCGATGCATGGTTTGGGCTTACAACCAGATACATATGCCTATGTACAACTACAACTCATCAATACTTACCCTTTCATATAATATATTGAATATGAATGAATCTTAAAACTATCAATTATTAAATTTGTAGTTTTTTTTGTGTGTGGAGCTTTTTTTATCTACAATGAAACTGAAAAATCTCAAAATCTTTAATATTAGTTTGTACTATCTATAAAAGATACAAGTGTGAAGTGATTTCGGTATCCACAGTAAAATGGGGCAATAAGTATACACTCCGGAAACGTCATTACTCGCAAACGATCCTCTTCATGAATCAAAATCAGAATTAATGATGTGAAATTCTATGCAAAAGTATTCATATTCTGCACAACATGAGCTATGTGCTTTTAGTAGGCAGCGAGAACTTGAAAAGACCAGAAGGCTGTTCAAACGCGAATAATTTCGCCACTTCGGCAAATCAAGATAGTCATATATCAAATATTTTTTTAAACATCTTGCTATGTCACATATAACAAGGAAAGTTTCAATTCAGAGGGAATGATAAGCAGTTCAGAATGAAATATGAGTAATATGAAACCCTCTTGTCGGCTAGTTCAAAGGGAGTGAAAGACGGATATGCCTAATATTATTATGTCTATATAATTTTGATTATGACCATTATAACTGGATGAATCACATGTTGGAGAGGAGTACGTGATTAAATGACGTCTTTTACTATATTTGAAATTCAAAACTTCCTTGTTGCATATCTCATATTTAGGCTTACGACAAAATATTTTGGACTCTTGGGCATTGACAATTCGACAGGGAATTGCATCTGGTGTGCATATGCTTATGCAGCTAACTGTCTCAGCCCAAATTATAAAATAATGATTGAGTACAATTAAAATACTGCATGTTGAGCATTCCAATGCACTGCATTCCGATTGACAAACGTTCTCGTATGTACGCTGAGTTACAATGGTTCAAATATGCAGTGCAAATATTCAAGGTTATTGTTATTTTATCCAAATTAGCTACAAAGTATCAAATTTTCATCTTATTGTTTTGAAATAAACGGCAAGTGAGTTGCATTTTGTCCTAATTTTATACTGTACCTATATTGCACTTTATTTCATTCATGATTACGATGACGTCAGCCAGCAGCACCTAACTACTCACTTCAGAAGCAATCCAGTTTAACTAGATGATTTTACAATAAAAATACGATGAAACAAACAATTAAATACTGAATAAAAATACTGGATGGGAATCTCATCTCGTAATTCTCGTATGGGGTAATGGTGTGTGGAATGCTACAACGAATGCCATTTAAGATTTTCAGATCATGATAAACCAAGCCAGAGGATCCTTCAAGACAAGACCACACCAGTTGTTGAAGCAAATTGTGCAGGTATTGAAGCGATAGCTATTGAAAGTTATGGAATGATATGGATAAGAGCGTGAAGACAACATAATTACGAGTAGGGTATCATATAACTTATTATTTTAATGGTAAACGTTATGATGGGAGAATGAAGCCGACACCATTTATGTTCTTAAAAATGTGATGATAGCAAACTTACTTTTGTTCATTCTGTTTATGCTAAAATAGCCTTTTCGTTCATGCGTAAATACGCTTTGTGTATTACTTTACTTGTAACGCATATATGTAAGCAACATGCAAGTATTATAATATTTGAATTTATATGGATGAAACTACGCAAAACAATAAACATACCGACGTGGCGAGGGAAGAAATTAATTTATTAGTCTTCCCCATATTTGATTCTAATTCATATAAAAATGCGTTTTCTTTCCACAAAATAAAAAATTACATCTCATTAAAACATTCCATTCAGTAAACATATTCAATGCATTTTACCATTTCGTCCAAGAAGAGATCCACGAGACGGTCATCTGGTTTGGGTTGGGTTAACGTGTTTCTTTTTATTCGTGGTTGCATATCTGAATGATGCTTTTGGTGTACATATATTTGACTTATGCTGTCGCGAGTAAAGTATGAGAATTTTATGCAAGAAAGTAATCAGAGTCAACAATTTTGATATTTTTGTTCAAACAAACTTAGTTTTTATTTAATGAATGATTCATTTTTGTCAATTTCGATATTTTTCACAAATATTCTTGTTGTCACTATTTAGTTTTTGCTGTTTTCATTTATTTTTTCGTACATAAACTTGTGATCTTATAAGTACAATAAAATACCGGGGAAAATGGATCAGTTTTACCTTAAATTATTTTGTTTGCAATACAACACACAAAAACTCAACATTCTAGACGTAACTTTACACGAAAAAGTACACGCATAGTACATGAATAATAATAATAATATTAATATTATATATTGTATTAATTGATAGCTGTATGATATACACTTGGTTCTACTATATACACCTACATCTACTGTACATGTACAGGGAGACGCGCGTCGCTAACACTAAACCTATTACTATATTTTTCCATTTTTACTCTTATCAAACTATATCGTTCACAATATTTAAAACACGAAACGTAGTAGTAGCAGCACAACAACACGTTACATCAAGTACGCACGCATATACATACATTATAATATATATTATTAGCCTTTTTTAATAAAAATGGTTATGAGACCACCTACAGATAGATCTACTTATTAGATACACGTAGTTTTTGGCTTACTGCAGAAAAAAACAAGCCAAACATACAAGTTTACCTTCTATCAATGTACAAACAATAAATCACTTCATTAGCTGCAGCCAGCACACGAAATGCAACTCATAATGATCAACTTCTTGAAAGCCACTACTGAACGCAACACTCATTCTAATATATATTTGCTGAGAGTTTTTCCTTCACTTCCATAATACAGTTTTGTATAAAGAGGTTTTGTTGGTAAAAGTAAAGAAGAAAAATGATCACTACAATAAGTATACATGCGTGAATTGTATATAATGGATAATTTATAATTTGCATAATATCTGCTATGCAGGCGAAAAGTCATAATATTGCTGCATTTAATTAAATTCAAATTTTACACGTTGTAGGTCATTTTTCTTCATCGTCTTGTATATTACTATTAATTAAGTTAACAAATACACACATTACTAGAGATGACATTTGTCAAGTACCAGGAACCTAAAGACTATCTACCTGTAATATACCAACATTTTAATGGAGACTTAAATTTATAAGCATGATGATCATTGTATAATAGTTACTTCAAGTTTTTATATTTCCCTGACTCTTGTAACCGTTTGTTTGTAGTTTGACGTAATTTTTTTTGCTTTCATTTCAACTATCCCTTTTCTAAATGCAGACCAAGCTACTACGGAGAATAAAGAAGAAAACTATGTTACTATTTCACTAACATTTTACGAGATACTGATGCATTTTACCAAATATTATTCATTGATTGCCTACGTACGATCCATCTCTAGTTTAGAAGACTATGTTTTTCTTTTCAGTTATTATAATATAGTATAGTAAATTGCAATACACATTGAAGTGTAGAATAATCCAATGGGTTTTTCAATAATTTTTTTTTTCACTGAGAAACTTGTGGTAATTCATATAAGAAATGTTGGTGGCCAATTAAACTTTTTTTTGTTGGAGACACAAGAAGGAGACTGCATTTTGTTGTAGTACACAACGTGTAGCTGTTATTTTTGCACTTGTCAACTTAAAACGAACGGATGTTTGATGAAGGAGGTTTATAATAATATATAAAAAACGTCAAAATTTGTAAAATTTACTGTTTTTGGTTTCATTCACCGTCTGTACTGTTGCTCAGTCAGTGCTCACTCACAGGATTTTTATCGTTGACCACTAGCGTTTGCTGGGTTGTATCGCGATCTGGAAAAAAGATTGAGAATAAACCTTGTTAGTTCAACTTTTAAGGATAGAGTGAAAATTGTAGGGTCTTATTTAACCATATTCAAATTTTAGTTGGTGTGTTCTATGTATATGCATTCAGAATTCCTAAAATTGCATGCTTATCCTGGAGCTATCAGCCCTTATTACACATATTATTATATTCACTAAACATACCCGTTTAAAGGTGTAAATAAGCACTGCACTAATTCTACCCATGCTTTTCCTAAACAGTGCGCTAAAATAATTAGACGGAAATTCCCAGATTTTTATTGCAACTGCTGTATAGAATGAAGAATTGGTAGTCGGCTAGTAGTCGGCATCACCAATTAGTTAGAAGCAGACCGAGTGGCTAGTTACGGAACGTGTGCATTCCATGACTATATTTTTTTTATTTCAGTTTTCATCATGCAATCCTAAAAACTGTAAAACCTGATATGGATAAAATATGCTTTGAATTATTACCATACAATCTTATTTCAAACTTTAATAATGCTCAGTTTATGGGTGGGAAGTGGGAATTAATGGGAACTCACGCTAGGAATAGCAAAAAATCTCACAGCTGGCCCTTATCATAATTGTTGTTACCAGTGCAGTACTTTACATTAGTGCTAAACTGTGATACAAACGATAATTGCCCCAAAGACATCATCAACGTACACAAAATGGAAGTACTAAAAGGTGGCATCGTGTTTGGCCTTATACGCTTCCTTCAACTCTAACCACTTTTCGGATTGTGATGTTTTTGCAAGCAAGCTGTAGTAAGTTGATGTCGAGAGAGTACTCATGGTCACTATTGACATGCTTAGGTATGCTTGTGTGTAAGAACTACAAGGTGGTTAGGTAGGCAAGTCCTGTTTTTAATTTGATTAATTAAAAGCTACTCTCCTGTAATCATATCTGTTCATATGCGTCTGTGCATAAGCCGACTGTCATATAACTCATTCCCACCCTGTTTCAATCAGAAGTTTGAGTATAACCAGCTGCTGGCTTTTTCTTTTCCTATAAGATAATGATACTGATTTGACAAGGAGGAGGAACTGGGATGGGAGGGCTGAAAGAAGGATAACTCGGTGTAATATCAAAAAGCTTTATGTTATTTACGTATCAGAGTTTGTTTAGCAAAATAAATAATATTTATAAGAAATAATTAAAGAAAAAATGGAGAGAAAAGAGCCTCCTTTTATAGCAATGCACAAAACAGCTTCTGTAGAACGTTAGATGAGAGCCAGAGATTGCAGCTATCTTCCCTGGTTGTCAGTCACTCAAGCCTTGTCTTTCCGGCCAAGCTCTTGATAAAATCGGTTTGAAGTTTGTTTGAAAAGGGCAAGACTTGAGACGAAACTCAACTCTGAAGAATTTTACTCTGTCATGCTTGAATGCTTACACACTTCGCATTTTTACATACGCTCATGTTGATATGAAAGCGCGGTGATGTGAAGATCTTTCATTGTATCATCATCAGCAGCAACATCATCATCATGCTCGGGTCAGCGAAGCATTATTAGCATACGATTTTAGCACTAGGCTTAATAAATCCAACTTCGATGATCCAATAATACAAGCTTACAGAAGAATGAAATGCATATGCATGAAAAGTGGAAGAGAGAAGCATTTTTATGCATATTTTGCACATGCTACCATAATTTATATCAACTTTATATTCTCTCTCTCTCCATCTATAAAGTAGATTCGCTTACTCTTACTCCACCATTCACATTAATCTTGTGTTGTCAGCGTCAAAGAATCGAACAAGAAACTGAACTTGTTAAAATTCAATACAAATGTCGGTTTCTTGTTCCAAAGAAGCACTTGGCAAGACAAAAAAATCGCTTCACCGGTCAAGCCCCAAAAAAGTCAGTTGAATACTCGACAAAAAATCATCAGCAAAAGGGGAAGTTAGCAAACGATACTACCGAAAAAAATGCTACCACTGAGGAAAACGAATAAAAAAATACCGCATTGATGACTCCGCTGTAAAAGCTTTAAATCAAAATCGACCGTAATCTTACACCCAAAGCGTTTGCAAGTAGGAAGCGTGAGCGTGTTAAGTATGTAGTAATATCTGAATTCATAATAACTTTTTTTAACTAATGCTTTTCTTATGTTTCATGATATCTATAGCTTCTTGTCTTTTTAACTGGACGAGGAAAAGAGTGATTGCAGTTCATCTTTCTAGTTTTTTTCACCTTTAGCCACATAGTACCATCCTCAACCAGATACAATTTACGCACTTGTACTTGTGTGTTAAAAATGGACAAGCTGCGTTACATGTTTCACTGATAATACAAATTCAGTTTCTTGGTTATATAAATGCCAGCTAAAGCCCTTCTCATTATCTCTGTCTACATACATATATTTCATAGTTACATACTACTACTGGCACTGGTTGTCTCAATGAATACACTGTATCAATGTATACTATGTAAGAGATGCGCTTAAAATATTTGCACGGCTCAACTTTTTTTTTTGATAACTAACGTTCAACCTTCGTTTTGTGTTACTCTTCTTAATTGGGTTGTTGAAACATGATACTCTTGTTCAATACAACAACACGATAGTATATTATAGAAGGGTGTTACTTTGGCGGAAAAAATGTGGTTTTATAGACAACTTTTCCTCTTTGCATGCATTTAGTAATTTAAAATTATTCTATTATTGGTGAAACGGTATGTGCTCATCCATCTTATATTTCCTATACATTAAAAATATAAATTTATGATAATTCACTCATTCATTCAGTTGCCAATTTCAAATGCCTTCGATTAGAGTATATGGTGTGGGGTGAGAGTGTACAGCATTCTTGATTTGATTAAAACTTTTCTACCTATCGTTTCCTTTCGCATAATATGAAGAGAAGCTCTGTGAGTGTGTAATCTTCAGAAAATCTGTACTCCTCAAAATCCATACCATGACTGCAATTGGAAAGCTAGTCTACGCCTACTTGATTTGATGAAATCCAATCGCCATGTGCAAGTCGTTTGCAATAACTTGTCTGACCAATACCTATACTCATCTTGGTTTTTTATTCATGTGCCAATCTGGTATGCACACAAGCAACCACGTCAGGTTTGTCTGGGAGTGTAAACCTTCTCATATTTCTTCAATTGAATGTTAAATGAGCAGTACATTCTGTTCTCAAAGGTAAAAAAATATACGCGGATGATGTCTGCTGCTGATGTCTACACACACAGCATATAATAGACCTTTAACGCACAATTTTTATTTTGTGCGAAATTTCAGCGTGTATTATCCTAGGGACAAGGTGAAACTGTCAAGCTGATGCAGTCCTAAAGTAATCGCATGAATGATTATTTGCCTGTGTGTCTACAAGACATGATATATGGAGACCTGTAGTGTAAGTGCAGAAAATGTTACATTGCTTTTGTCAATGATGATGACAAAATTTGCTGATTGTTATAATTGGGAGAACCAGACGTACCAAAATGATTGACAGTTGGAGAAATGGGAAATGACATGCAAATTTATTCACTTGTTTTCCTAACACAAAACATGGTAGCATTCACTGTAAAATTATTTTATGCATATCACCAGTCACGAAATGTCATGTAGGCAAAATCCTTGATTCTCTTTTGGAAACAACATCGAAAAGAGAAGAAGGGAGAAAGGCTATTTCATTGCTATATATGCTGTTGTATTTGTATGACACAATATCTAATAATGTGACTGCATGTGCATGTTAATGCGAAATGATTGATACAATGTTGACCTACATCAATGCGCCCACAAACCCATACCACACACATGAAACGTCCTAACTGTATGATTACTACTGCAGCCGTTTTTGACATAATAGTTGTAATGTAATGTATAAATGAATTACATTATCATAAACTATATAAAATTACTTGTGGAAAAATGCTCGAGTGAACGTAGCTCGCTGTTTTTTGTGCTATTCTGACTCTTTACGTCGCTCAGATATTATTATCATGATGGTATTACCGTCTACTAGTCAGATCAGGTAATGGAAGTTGGGATGTGTAAGAGATTTGCCATGGCTCTCAATGAAAATTTCTATAAATATTTTTTAAACATATTGTTGCGTGTATCCTTTGTCTGGCACAGCTATTGAATTTGGATTGTTTCGCAGAAACGATGTGTTTAGTTTAAAATGCAAACACGAAGTTTTTGACAAATGTTTTGAAAAAAGCCAGGCACTCATAACTATGTAGTTAAAATGTAATTTCCGTAAAATACCAACTTGTAAAAATTCTAATGTAGTTGCACTTTACCAAATAACATTCCCTGTTTCAACAATCTGCAACTATCCAAGGAATACTCCTAAGATACCTCTGTGGTAGAATGACCATCAATCATGTAAAACACGAATGCATTATAAAGGTCCTTACTTAACAACCACTAATGCTCCATTGACTTGAAAGTGCAATCAAGTGGTAACTTGACACAAAACTCAACAATGACTACCATTTATATGTCCTAAATTCTTATTTTTATCGATGAGCATTAATATTTCTGTGTTTACCCCCAACATATTTATTTACAGTGTAAACTATAATTATAAGTATAAATTCATAAATCTTAAAACTTACTTATGATGACCGTGATGATCTTGAGCTTGAGACTGAGATGCTTGCTGAGCTGCTTGCCTCTGACTATTTTTCTTGTTTTTCATTCGGCGATTTTGGAACCAGATTTTTACCTGAAAAGGAAATTTATTCATGTTAACGATGTAAAAAATGCGTAAAATTAATTCATAATGTACCCAAAAATGCTTAAAACATAAAATTAAATAATTTTGCAAGTTAGACAGTGGGCGAAGTACGCACAAGGTAGGTGCAAATATTCCTAAACGCTGAAGGACGAGTAAACTATAGTTATAATAGTTCTGCAGGAGTAGGTAAATAAAATCTATCTCTAGGAATAATAGCAGGACCACTGCTTGTTCTTTTCCTTCCGAGAAGTAATATATGAGGGACCAACGAATTAAAAGTGGAAACACACAAAATTCAACACAAACTATATACGAACCTGTCTTTCAGTGAGATTAAGATTTCTTGCTAGCTCCCATCTCTTCTGTTTGGAGACGTAAGCATTAAATAGGAATTCTTTTTCCAGTTCCAACGTCTGGAATTTCGAGTATGGCTTCCGTTTCTTCCGAACTGTCACGTTCCCCGTCCATTCCAGAGGGTTTGAGCTCATAGGAACTCCTACAAACAAAGTCAAGACACTCTCTTTTAGTAATTCATTTAGTTTCAACTTCAAACACAGAAAGGGAAAAGCGATACCAGACATTTTCCAAGACTCAATAGGGATCTACTGAAGCAGCCAAGCGCTTAAAGGAAAAAAGAGGGCGATACATAAGGAGAAAATAAGTTGACAAGAAAAGAAAACCTTGGGAAGGGAAAACGAAGCAGGAGTATCAGTCAGTGGTATTAACAGGCATAAGACATGACAAAAAAGCTGCAGATACAAATGGAAAAACGTATTAGAGAGCAAATACAATTTAGTAAAAATGCCAAAAGACAAAGAGACACCGCCAAACTAAATACATTTGGGGGAGTTGGAGTTGAGTTGTGTGAAAAGCATCATATCTCCGTCTTAACTTGGAGCTTACGGAGGAATGGGTATGTGTGTCAGTTAAATTAACTTTGTTAAGTACTTTCTAAAACAATTTATAAAAATGGAGAGTGATTTGACATCTCCTGAAAACTACTGGTGCTCATTTGCACAGTCGTCAAAATGAAGTCAGGCCTGATGTGAAAGTATTTCCAATTGCTACTCGTAATTTTTAATCAAGAAAGTGCATTTTTTAAACTAAAATTTGAACATGTACATGACATATTTTTTGGTAATGTTAAATAAGTTGCTTATCATTCATCGTTGTTCTAAAGCGGACAAAATAAGTGTATTATTACAATAAAAAAAATTAAAAATGCGATTGAAGACCACGCCAATATAATCCATGAAAAACTGATCTTGGAGACGCACTAAATTAGGATCTCAACCAGACAACTACGTAATCCTTCAACTAAGACTATATAATGTTAACCGTTCATATTTTGTAATGTCAACTGCTAATTCCACCCGCTTAAGTTTGGACAAGCTCTCATTTTTATTCATATTGATGCACGTGACTCAAAGAATGTTTTCATCCTCCTTAAGATCCCGACTTTGGACAAAGCATGCGACAAAAAAAACTGAACATTTCTTGTACTCCATCAAAATCTAATCCGAATCTATGACTTAGTAGTAACGATCAGGCTTAAGAAGAGAAAGAGAAGACTAGGGAAGAAATGGAATTTCTTTTCCTTCGTTTTTCATCTCTCCCTCATTTCATTTATATGAAATGAACTATGGTGTTCCATTGTGAATGCAGGAAAGTTCTAAGTGATTGGGATGAGCAAATCAACTCCAGGCAAAAAGATGATTCCACTCCAGTTCAAGCAATACCAAACAGCTCATACAATACATATATATGTAGGAGCCTAGTAGTTATCTCATTCGTTGGCTTATAAATCTACAAGTGCCTTACCAAATGATACGGTTGAGAAGAAGGGAAAAACAAAAAAAGCGAGTAAATGAACAATGCACATTTCTACCGAAATGAAGAGACAATCTGCTTGTCGTATGCAACAAGGCGGACAAAATCTATTTCATTCTCTGATGACGACGAAGATGATGATGATGATCATTTCTCCAACACCATTACACAAAGTACTACCTTCCACTTCTATTTCATTACATAGGACAGTACCTAGCTGTTTGGTTGGTGAGTGAACGCATACCAACTCTTTCAGAATTCAACGAGCTAAACATTCTGTTTGTAATAATGACTTTCTCTTTGAAAAAATGTGAAAAGGGGAACTTCTCACTGCCCTTGCACGTATGGTGACGTAAATGAACAAAGGAAATGGAGTGCTTTTAAAACGAATGCATCTTAATTTAAAACCAGGACTGACTAAAGTAATCAATTTAACTAGACTTGGAAAATGATGTCAGGAAATTGTCTAATCGGTGAATCCCAGCTTGCAAAATCTGATTCAAGGGGGAATTCAATTAAAAAGGAAAGCTAACCCTGAGCTGGGACTGTGTTAATTAATTAGGTAAATACTTGCATCTGAAGACAAATGACAAATACGGCGATATATATATATATCACTGTTGCTGCTATAAGAAAGCAGCTTGACTAAAAAGAACGCTCCTCTTGACTGCAAACAAAATGGAAGTGACGACCATGAGCTAGTTTAGATTCAGTTTTAAAAACAACAATAGTAATTGTTGATATGATATAACGCGTAGAAATCAGTTCAGGTGACGTGCTTCTTTCAGCAAAAGCAGCCTAATCTTTTGTAAAACTGGCTGAAAGTCTAAATGGTACTTCTATCTAGATTTTTACCAGTATCCAGTGCACTGCAAAGCTGAAGTTGTTTGAAAAGTGTGAGGACTCTGATACTTGTAAAGGAAGATTATTATCTCATTTGGGGAAAAATCTTGTTCTCGAATATATTGTACTACTACCTCTACTCCATGTGTTACTAACTATACTGTCTAGAGGGATACATGAGACACCGATTCTACTCTACAAAATTATACGAAACAACAAGGGAAAAACGTGCGATGGGGATACAACCCACAAACTTTTTCGCCAAAAGAAAGTAACTTTTTTGTTTTGGAGAATATTCCTGATTTGAAATTCAATGTTCTCTCATATGTGAAGATCCAGATGTCTCTCCTCTCTCTATTCATTTAGGACATCGACTCTGTATGTGTCCTGGAAATTTCACCAGCGATGAAGACAACAACAGTGTTCTAAACTCACTATGATGCGATTCCTTCTTTTTTCGTTCTCTTACAAGCTCCCTTTTTGAGTCAACTAAAAATCGTGCGTGATTCTCCATGCTTAGTTTAAAGATATGAAGACTCGTGCTGAATGAAATGGTCGAATGTGTGCTATCATCTGTGACAATGAATTCTTCGTTTTCTTTGTAAGTCTACCGTTGTTATTTTTCCAAAAGGAAAATACCAAACTATTCCGAGAAATATATGTATTTTTTGTAATCCAAGGACTTACTTTCTTTCTTTCCTTGATTCTTTCACATGAGTAAGTCGGTGGTACAATGCAAGCCCTCAGTTGTGTGAATACCCGCAACTTCCTTTTCCCCTATCCGCGCCACACACACACTGATACTTTCATTCCCAGTGGGAAGCTAAGTCCGGTTTATGCAAAGCGTGTAAGGATTTAGAAAACAACAAAAATCTGAGTATTTGCTTCCATACTCAAAAAGCGGAGTCTTATCACATTTCGAATATAAAATGTAATCCGCACAGTCAACGCAACGTTCCTTCCAAACTTCAAATAAATTGGATAGTTATGCAAATAGCAGCGAATTCAAATACTTTTAACTTTTTGGGGAAGTAATGAACGTGTCAAACAGCAACTCAACTCTGATATAGAGAAATAGCATAATAGCATATCCATTCCAACAGAAATCTACACGTAACTACAACAAAACATCATTTTTTTCAAACCACTTAGAGTAGAGTAAGGTATATGAACAACGTACGGTAATGATAGACTTCATCTCTACTTTTCCAATGCCCCTGTGCTGATCCGAGCTCTACAAAAAGGGAAACAAGAAAAATGGGTTCCTTTAAGATATTGACACATAATGCGGGAGTAATTTAAGAACAATTCGGGTTACTTCATGATACCACAAAAATAAATGCATAAACTACCACTAAAAAATCAACAAACAACAAACATAATGGAGCTTCAATTCAATCATTCTCAAAAACCAACGAGCAAAGACATAAAAATCATCATGCGAACATCAAACTGATACCACGGCTTCTTATCACAGGTCATATTCGAGTGTAATGATAACAACAAGAAGCCATTTAAACCGCACCTTAATTTAGTTGCTAGTTTTTCAAAAGGAAATCAGTATCATAATAATAATTAAATGAATATTGAGTCATAATCAATTGATCCGGCCCAACGGAATGGTCAATTTACACGTAATAACATAATCACCTTTTCTAAAAGGGACTTTAAATGAGCATCGGCACGCTCACTTGAATTGAAGAGGAATGGGAATATATATAGGTACGTATCTAAACATGCATTGTGATTGTTCAAGAGTTATGTTATAGCATATACCATCTTCTATTTCAACCCTAGTTTTCCATCTCTGGATTTTGAATGCATGGATGCATATTATGCCTAAGGTGACTAGGTACGTATATATACGAGGAGGAACAAGGTAAGCAATAACAATAATAATAATCATTATGCTTGTTGGTAACAGCAGTTTTGATGGTTTATTTTATGTTACTGTTGTCGCTGACGATGACTACGATATACATTGTGGCTTTCATGGTAGGAAAGTAAAACATGGCCTAAGAAAGAACAGAATGTTACTATTTTTTGGTTGTAGTAATGCTTACGTAAGTAGTAGTAGAAACATTCTAGAACGAGTAAAACTTGCTAGCTTAATGTACTCTCCAACCCAACTATAGAGAGCTGAATGCATGCATTTTTGTCATAAATTCTTCCTAAAAAAAGTTACGTTTACTTATGCATCAGTTACTCTCTGTGAGTTCTTTGAATGTATGGAAGTTGTTATCATCCATCACACTGATTATAATGTGATGTGCATCTTTAGAGATCTATCTGTACTCCCATTATGGAGTGTGTATATGTACTTTCGAGAAATGTCTTATTTCGTTCGTCTTGTCATTGAGCACTGTTCTGACATGATTTTGTGATGTGTTATGTCAGTAATAGTGCCTTTTAATGGGAGATTTTACAATCGCTTTAGTGCCTAGTAAGTGCTCATTTTTCTTGCTTCCACTTGTGTGTGTTCTATAAAGAAATTGCATTATAAGTACTGCATCCATCCACTATCATAGACACTCAAACTGTTGTAACCTAAATTATGCATGGATTTATGTAACGAGAAAAGAGCGAGCTGGCTGCAAGTACATAAAGAACGTGCACATGTAATTTATGACACAATTAAAAACATCATATAATGCGTGCCAACTACATATATGTTGCAGTATGTTAATTCAAGCCCGTAATGTGAATGAATCTTCGTCATTGTTTACATTTTTACACGAACTGCATTTAGTGGCTCTCTACACGCTTTTCATTTACTTTCCTTTGGCCAAACTCAGAGAAATCAGAGAAAAGTTGATGGGCTATCTGCCACCTTAAATACACAATATAAATTTCCATGTCAGTTTGATTTACAACATTGACTAGCAACCTTTAAGAAGTTACAAGAGGTTTACAAACCAATTCCAAAATAAATTCTTGCAATAGAAAAAACATATTTCGATTTGGTGAATGTTTTGCGCAAAGTGAGTTTACAGAATCTCACAATGCTCCGTACACCAGAACATTTGCCAGCCTCCGTTTACAATGTAGTTTTAAAGATGTGCAATTTTTAATCAATATGCACAGTATCTATTTAAGTCTGCATAGAACAAATATAATTAAATAAAATCCTTTACCAACAAGGAGAAGGCAGGAGGTTCTTAATCAGCAAATGTTTATCTGGTTATGGATATGACTTATTAATGCGTTATCTTCCATGTTCATCCACGCCTTTTCCGTTTTGTAGAGATACAAATCAAGTTAGAGCCGGGCCAGGAGGCCAACGGGCAGGGCTGGCCTTAATTTCATTCATGTGTACATAATAATTTCAAGTTGATAATCATTCATCAAAGGATTGCCGGCAAATATCCCACAATTGACTATACCAATCCCACTGTCAAAGTAAAACAGATCATTTTCATGAATGAATCTTCAAATTCCTTTTGACAAACTGAATAATTCATTCAATAATCTATCGTGAACACGATTATTATACGTACGTTGCAATTCTGCTTTAGCAAGTAGAGGCAATGAGTACGTTTTTGGAAGATCAAAATACTTTTATTTTAAACTAACCACGACCTTGCATGCTTGTGCTATCCAAGCAAATTATTATTATTATAATCTTGGGATTACTAATATAGCCGACAAAGAATAATGTGTGACGAATACCTCTTTGGTGTATGCTCCAAAAACCCATTAAAAAGTATGTGAAGCTTGATGTTGTGACTAATTGACTTATGAAACAGTGTACATAATGCCATCCTGATGATCTATTGTCCAAATTCTCAAGTCGTCTTCATTAATAATATTTTAAAACAGGAAGTATATGTATGTAAGAATCAAAGGAAGGGAATTTGTCCTTCAAAATGACTAGTTGTTAAAATCTTCGCACTTTTTTTACGCACGGCTCAAATTTTTCATCGAATTCACATACGAAAATACAGTCAATTCGAAAAACCATCATAATGTTTATCAGACTATTGAACGTTTAACTAAACTACGCTCCATTCCCACGATTTATAAACTCTGAGAAGAATACAATTTGAAATCGTGATCTAACACGAGTTAACAATTTACGTAGTGGAAAACAATGTAAAAGAAACAAGAAACCACAAAAAAATTGCTACGTGCATTCGTAACAATCATTTTTATACAGTATAGGTTTTTCTTTCATCCCCTGCAACAAAAAGAAATCAAGCTTGTTTTGCAAGCTGTTTTTTATAGAATTAACAGGGTGAACGGGTGAACACGGGAAATGTTGTTGCTTGTACATGTATTATAGAAAAGTTCCTGCTCGATTATGTGAAGTAAATCCAAGCCAACTGTATGTAAAATATTCCAGAGATTTCAAATATAAACAGGGTTTCCTTCCTGTTACTAGAGAAAAATAAAAATATTAACAAGTACCATGTAGTTACATTCATATTTATCTGTACAACAACAACACTTCAAGAAATATATAGTTCTAGTGTCCATATGGCTGGTAATAAATAATTAAAATCCACTGCAATTTTTTATTCGTCCATGTCAAAGCCAATTAGAGGCACAATATGTTGCCAAAGATTATAAGTCAAAGTGAAAATCGTATTTAGCAAAGATTTCACAGTTACTTGGGTGGTTGCGGAGGCGGGCGATGTTGGTGCTAGCAGCTTATAGGCTTTTCATAGTCATCTCGAACAATGCACCAGCCGACTATTTGTCAAATGATTTTGCCTTCCTTTCTAGCACCAACTATGTGAGCAATGGGAATGGTGGAAGTATAACATTTGGCATAAACATGAACCACCTCCATCGCCACAAAACCATATTTCGAGGCAACATAATTCAAATTACATTTTGACAAGGATCACGAGTCATCACAGCAAGGGTCGAATTATGTATATATGAGATATTTTTCTCGTCTTGAATTTTTGGGTCTAACCCTTTCAGTTAAGCTGGTTATTTCTTTCACAGTGCCAAAAGCGGTTCATTCATGAGGTATTGGGAAGATCACAACTAACATTGAACATATTACTTTTCACATATTTTTCCATTACTCATACTCTCATAAGCGATCCACTTCAATATGTTCATGTTGTTGCTATACACATGCGAATGCAACCACTTGATGTCAAAGACACTACACACAATTTCATGCACATGAATTCACCGTCCATAAGTGGAATTTACATTATGCCGAGTAATATCCTGGGAACGGGTTGACATTCAAAATTTTTTCTTCGTTGGAAATGTTCAAATAAATTCCCCAGCAAAAAGCTATTTTCCATTGGTTTGGGTTAGAGACGATACCTTTTACATATATACATCTCCACTTTCCCCTTTTTGAGTTTGCTTCAGAGCAAAATTCTTTCTCATATGGGGTTGACAGTGTAACTTATGGGTTTTGCTATTTATGCAAGACTTGAGAACTGGGGATGTTCTGCGGGAAACTTATTACGTATGTTTAGATATGCATGCAAAGCTGTGCATCTTTCTTTTCTTTTTAGACTGGATAATGAATGAGCTATCCATCCGCACCCTATTCTTGAGTAAACATATTGCATTCTTGTCTCTGTCGTTGCCTCTACCACTGCATTGTACGATTACTTACTAAAAAAAACTCACACTTTTCTGTTGTAGACGTTTTTTTTAAAATCCAGAATAGGAAATGAGGTGAGAAAATGCCTATGCTCTAAATACATATAAATCTAAAACGCGGTTCCTTTTTCTTTCCTCATTTCCCTGCTCATTCCGGTTGTAAATATTTACTTAGGTAATACAAAGCAGCAGCGGGAGTCCGAAAAGGTGAAAGGCTTGGGAAACTTGAATGTCTTAAAAAGTGCCCAATATACATGTTGTGGCCACAGAATGGAAGGGAAAAAGGAAAGAAGAGTAATAACATGGAATGCAAATCTACTTCACATTCAGCTATGCGTAATAGATTTTGATTGCCCCCCCGTGTGACATAAAGGCACGGAACTCACTCCTACAAACCAAGAATCCCTGCCAGATCCCAGAGCCCTCAGAAACACCAGAAAATTTCAACAAGGCTGTCTCCCCCTTCAATCGCTCTATCCCCACACAATATTCCCCCTCTTCACTGCACTATCAGTTCACAGTTCGAATGTACTCTCACTGACTCCGGCGATGCATATCTTTCCAGCAGTCCTCTTTGTCTTTGTCTGCTCTTGGGTCCCATTCTAGAGTCAAACTACCTGTGGTCCCATCCCCCGAGGTTCGCGGCGCTCCACCCCCCGACGCGTTGCTCTATCCACCTGCTCCCAAGGACCAGCAATGCGCTCGAGCCGAGGCCCTCAGCCCCAACGGAGACACGGAAAGGACAGTTATGCCTTAAGTTTTTTTTGAATCATATCAGCCAGACCAAATTACATATTAGTAGTTAGTATTTCTAAACCATCGAGTCAGTGCAAAGAAGAAACCAGCAGCGAGCAAAGAGACCACTCTCGGTATGTCATGTATTTTTTTTTTGGTTTTCAGGGTCCAATCTATCTTGATCCGATGAATAATAGATGAGATTATTCAATGAAAATGGAAGGAAACGGGGAAGTTTCCGTCTCCAAACCGATGCTACTGATATGGATTCAAATGTCCACATGGATTAAAAAGGATTGGTTTTTTTGTGATGTGACTGTAAGCAGAGTTTTTTATCTGTCTCAACTCAAGTCTCAACTTCTCCTACTTAATAATATTGAATTCAAAAGTCAAAACTAGTAGACATTTTTAAACTTTACATGCTAGCCACTGAACATTTATTTGGATCCCTCAGCTAAATATGCAATCCTCCAAACCTATTTTTCATGCAAACCCCTTGACTTTTTTGGTCTGATTGACAGTTACTACAAGCGTTGGGGTGGCATGATGCTCAGCATATATTATGCAAGTCGGTAAGCATATAAATGAATATAAATAAGAATTTTATGAAGGTGTACATTTTCCCTCACTGTGGAGAACACGCTAAGCACCCGCAGCTCATAATTTTAAACTGCCAAAAAGGATCGAACAGTTACTACTGCTGCTTTCATACTACTACTACTCGATTTTAAACAAGATGATCATAGCCACTAGATTCTGATCATTAGTTAATTCTAGTTTAAAATGAGTAAAAAATGCACAAAAACTAAAAGGGCAATAGGTCCTTTTTGATTCGATAAATGATGATAACATTGGCCATGATCGCAACAAAACAACTGGCTCCCTAAATCCTTTTGGTAAACAACCTACACAGAAAAACCTGTAGGAGTACAAAAGCTTACAAGGACTGTGTACTATAGTGCAATTTGCATATATTGGATAGCACGTCCCAAATGTCATTTACAATGCTTGGTTGTCGGCTGCTGCTTTTAAGATTTATGTCGAAATAGGGTTAGAGAGTCAAGACAAAAATCAAGACTTGCGGTGTCTCAACTAACAAGCAAAGTCAGCCATGATTATCACCAAGAATGAGAGGAGTTTCCTTCCCAAACCATATTATTTTGCTGCTTAAAAAATTAAGGTGAGGCAATGTAAAATATCTTCATGGTACTTTTAAGGAAAAGTGAGTGTGTGCACCGCATCTCAAGAAGATTACATTTTTACATTTCTGGAAATATTCTAACAAGACAAGAGTGAAGTGAACACAGGCAGAAAAATTACTTGTCACTTCTTCATGTTGAATTTATTAGATATGGGAGAGATGAGATGAGATACGTGTGTGGTGATCTCTACCTATCTGGTCGTCACTTGTGAAGAGAATTCATCAGAAGACTTCACGCTGGGCGCGTACAAGTTCGACTAAATTTGCATCCGGATCTCCCACTCCTTTAGCCCACAACTTATCGCCCTCTTTGTGATTTGCCGTGTGCTCCCTCGCCCTACATTCCCGCCAGCTAGTGAATCATATTGAATTGGTGAGTATAAGATAGACGTTCGTTCCTCATTCGGCATATACGTCGTATTAGCCACCCTTTGTGTTTAACAATTCACAGGCTAAGACCAAGCATGGCGAGTGAGGACCAGATGACACCGTCCGATGTTTCTCTCATAAACCGTCGCTCATCTCACCTCTTGGAAATCACACCGGCATGAATTTCCTTCTGAGTCATAAATCACGTACCGCTTCATTCTTCATACACCCCGCCCGCTACGCCCGTCAGACTTCACTACACATTATTCTCAAGAAGCCTCATGAAATAGCCGAAACGACAGGAACACTTCACCTTATCACCCCGACCACCACACACAGACACAATAAACCTACCATCAACCTCGCCTCTCTCACCGTCATTGCTCCGGCACACTCGTCAACTTGTAGCACCGCGGTGATTTAAGAATAAAATTGTTGTTCAAACAACGCGTCTTGAGAAACTCGTCGGCCCACACCTCCTTTACCCTTGCTCATGACCACTCATGTAAAGCGCGTTTATATCTTTACTCAACTGACACCGACTTTTTTGCCGGCCTCAGTCCCCCCGGGACCTCACTTGGCCACCAATATATCATCTGTTGTGACCACTTCGACATTTAAAGATAATCTCACTAAAACAGTTGCCACAAGCCAAGCCATCTCCGGCTCTATCCTGCTTAACTTGTCGATTCACCCACTTTTTTTCCAGATCTACTTCATCATACCATAATCTCACTGTCAAGCCCTAATTCTAAATCACTCGGTGCGACACCGTTCTTCCTTTTATTCCATCAGGATTTTTTGACTTGACTGGCTGTCATCAATACTCAAATCTCTAAACCTTCCACTCCACATTTAATGCAGATTACATTTTCTACTTACTAAATTATTCGATGTTTGTCAAGAAGTTCATTCCTATGATCACACATTAGTTCGTCTAAGTACTAAAAACGTATGGGCTCCGCCCATGTGAGATAGCGCTCAGCCGACTCACGAGCCCCACTTCGTAGCATCCGTGAACTCCAACCTGACAAATTAGCCTTATCGTCGTGAAGTATCATCTCACTCACATCCTTCCGACCCACTCCTCCCTTTATACACATTGACTATATGAAGCTCCCTATGGAGTCACATCCATCCTACCTCAACAGCACTATAAACAGCAGGCAGACATAGCGTCACCTCGATGTATTTATTAATGGCGTTGCCATCCAACTCCAAGAACAATAGCAGTTATCGCTCATTAACAGCTCGCTGTGATAATTTAAACGAGCACCCGCAGACAAATCACTCGGTCCTCTCTCCCCTGTGTATGTTAGTCTTAAGACTATATCCTACGTATATATCGCCCTATTGCATGCTTTCTCTCTACTAAGGAACACGCACTGACATTCATGGAAAGAATTCCGCATTGATATCATGCGAACCTCTAAAAACCGCCCATCCCATGACAGCCGGTGGTGGTAGTGGTTGTGGTGGTGGTAGAACACATGATTTTGCTTCCCATAGGGATTCTGGAGTGGTGGAACAGCAGGGTGCATCTGGTCACCCATGATGTTTATTAACTCAAGTTTTATTTAAGCTCTTTAACCATTAAGTCAACAAAAATGGAGAATTTTAAAATATTTTCTTGAGTGAAAATATCTGACTATAACGTACCATTTTGAAAAGAGATGGTGATGGTGAAAACGATGTTGATAACTGCTCAGTATTCATGAAATATTTAATGGTTTTTTGAGCCTGAAAAAATTCAAAACTTGAATATCTGGTAATGGAGAGAATCGAATAATTATTTTCAAACAAACACATGTGACCATTCTTATAAAATAGTTTGTTTTTATTTGCTCATTCGAATCCACGACTTTTGGGTTGTTTGCTTGAGTTACCCCAGTGGTCATATTGTAGCTTAACTATTAAAAATTCAACAGATCAATCTATAACGAAACCACAAGAATAATGAGAGCAACTGCCTACTCTCGTATAGGAATAATTCAAACCTGATAACATCTTATATAATTGTGAGTTGAACGCTTCTTACTAAACTTGTGGCATATTTACGCAGAGAAGATACAAAATATAACGAGGCTCACTGCGATTAATCTACCGTCCTTTTTTAATGGTCGTGTTGAGTTTTTCAAAACGTGGAAAGGTGTGAACGTGAGCAAACTGAAGGATGCGCTTGGCGCTTGCGTTTAACTCAGAATGCCCTTCCGGTTTCGTAGTCAAAATTTCAGAGAGCTACGAGGCAAATTGTTATGAGCTTTCATTCACAAGAGAAAACGTAAATTAATTTATAGGTTTGCCACATGGATACATGGGCATGGATGTACATTCCACAAATGAGTAAACCAGCAGTAGTTCTCCAACCTAATTTATTGCTGGAAGAAGATGCCTATTAACCAAAGAGAAGTAAGTGTTCTTACGGATGGTTTCATTCAGAATCCGGTATTACAACTCCATAACTTAAAATTGGACTAGACCATGGCTAATTAGCTCATTTTTAGAGAAATAATTGATCCTCTTTAAAAAAAACTACTGTTGAGTTTTCTTATGTTTACAAGTATTTAGCGCAGACAGGCATGTATGTTGGTAGGTTGATACTGATGCTTTTACTCGATTAGCAAAACCGAGTGAATAATTGACATTCTATCAGGCGTAAAATCTAGTGTTCAAGGTAAAAGTGCATTAAACGTAACAAGAGAATCTACTTAACCTAGTTTTGATTAATGTACCAAGTGCACAACTGTCAATGGAGAGGAATAGGACATCAATATTCACATGCATATACCAGACATCACCCTCCTAACCGAATGCTGCTGTTAGAGTTGCCGTTGTCGTGTTTAAATTTAAGTCGGTTTGTAATGCAGCGCATGCATAATTGTTACATTCATTTATTGTACCGAGTACACTGCTAAATATTACGCATAATTAGTAACATGCAGACATGTGACATACATAAAAAGAGGACTGACTCGATTATGCGTTCACGTTTCGATATAAACAAAGACACCTCCTTGTCCGTATGAGAGCAAGTGCAAAATTTTCGCGAAAGTTTTATACGTGCAAAGCATTTTTCTCTTGCGCTAAGTTGAACTAAAGAATTAGTACATTAAAATGCCACTTTCTGGATACTTGATACACGGAAAAAACACGATTTGAGTGAGCATACAGCATGGCTCAACTCAACTTGGGTCATAATCTTCCTCAAAACGCAAAGTAGCAGTAACATAAAATGAATTATGGCTTATGACTATGTTTCAACGTTTTAAGACATGTTATTATTATAATACGCTAAATAATGGCTCGTCTTGCCCATTTCTCTGCCCATCAATTCATCGTAAACTGCTCACTAAAAATGTGTAGCAACAAGCTTTGCAGCGAGACTCACTTTTCTGCAGCCAACGTGGAGCAAAATGTACGCGAATAGATCTATAAAAATGTTATTTCAACCGAGTATATGTGCATACAACTCAATAAAGTAAGAGGGAGCGTGGCATATAATACACACTGTTATAATATATATAAAACATAAAACTTCCAGCTAGAAAAAATATACTATGCATAATATGACTGTGTGCTAGAAGATGTTTCTGCAAAAAAAAGACTTCTGCGTTGCGGGTTCGTTCGGTTGACGCTGATACCACCAAGACATTTTTGTGATATTTTTTACTGCATCACATATATCCTTCCGCTCCAACTTTTCTCAAGCAGCTTTACAAGTGTATGTTCATATACGACATGGTCTACCAACATGAGCTTCAACTTTTGTTTCCAGAACTCACTTCAGAATCATAATATGTGATGCTAAACAAAGAAAAACAAGGCCAAACAAAGTCACAATCAAATCTGGTTGTGCTTGAAAAAAGGACACAGTTTAGAGCTGAAATTTCAGCAAAATTATTATGGTAAACGTTCAATCCAATAGGCCTGTATTACCAACAAAGTTTGAAACTTGCCTACTTATTACGGAAATCATGGAGCTTGTTTAAATCAACTTGACTTTACTCTACGATCTAACCTTGAACAGTTCATATGACTGTGATACCAATATATTCTAGACTAATGTTGGGTTGAAAGCGCAGAAATGAAAATCTGAATAAATAATACTTCTGTTAAACATTATAAGCTGACTCATTAAGCATTAAAGCCATTACCCTTACATAATGCAGTAAAATGATTTGTACATATTAAGTATTTACATGTGTACATTGAGCCCAAAGAGTTCTCCCGTTCCATGATAACTATGAACTGCATACGCAGCAAAAGCCTCAAAAATAATAATTAGCGGAACTGTCAGTTTACCCTGGAAGAGGAAGTACAAGCCCAAGTCTAAATACACAGATGTACGAAACAGGAGACTGATTGAGTGTGCATTGTATAAGCATATGCTTGCTTAAATTCTCCAATATCCTGCTCTGCAAACAAGACTTGAAGATAAAGGCACCTCATGTACACTGCACAACATTGTACACTGCATATGTATATACACGAAATCTTTCCTTTTTCTTTAAAGAAAACAAACCATGCCACAACAGACTCGCACGAAACGTCTTCTCTTGACTTTCTTGCTATAACAGATTGCTCCAGCTTTGCAGTAAATAGTTGGTATGGCTTGTATGTAAAATTCCACCAGGAAAAGCATGGAGTGGGGAAAAGTTTAACAGACACACTCTTGTGTTGTACATTGAATATCCATTGGCATTGGTTTCTTGAGTTTCTATTTCTATAGAGTTCTAGAGTAATATATGCTTCTAAAAAGAGTTGTGTTAATGATGATGGATTTTTTGGATGAAGAATTATCGAGGGATCATGCTGCATGTTGGTTTAAAAGCATGTATGAAGGAAACAGTGACGATTGAGCAACTTTTATTCTTTTTAAGTCTTCTACTTATTCCATCCATCCTTCTTTTCACTTATTTTCTCATAATCATCGAATACTAGCTTACTACTCCATTTGCTTATTGTGCTATAAATATGATGGGTTTCCCTTGTCTCCTCTCTCTAGTAGGAAATACGCACCCAATATTTATTTGGATTGCTGGCTTCCACGAGTATTAAAAAACTCTGACATTTCCTCTCACGTTATTCAAACACTAGTTTGTGGCTTTTGCTTAGAACCAAAAAACGACGACTCAATCTGTCTGGAACAGACACGAAGTAAGTATGCAGGACAAGGGCCTTAATAAAGTTGACCTTAAAATCAACAGAAGACGGTCTAGCAATTTTAAAGTTGAAATAGCATGAAAAAGTGGGATTGGACCGAAGAAAATTGTGCCCATGTCCAATGATTGCTGCTACGAAATGAAGACATTGAGTCCTAATCTCAAAAAAAAGTGCATCCGCTCATCCCCAAAGTTATTAGACAGCTTTTTATAATGCGATTGTAGACATTCGGTTCATCTCTGAAAAATACTACGTCAACTGAAAAAAGTTAAAAGGTCTACCGCACCAGTTTAGTCATGATGTCGTCTTGCTTCCAGCCCTTTGCTTTTATAAATACAAAATGTGATGTAATCATAAACGTGACATTTTGGAATATCAAAAAGGGAAATCGAAAATGTCAGCAACTTCACGGATTTAATCTGGTTGTTGGCATTTGGGCCGTGTACTACTTCAGCTTAAGAAAATCATGTACCATGAAGGAGGCTGACGTGGAAGCCTGTTAGACACGGTATTTTTCCTGAAAGGTACGAGCCCAGAGAGGAGAATACTTCAGTTTCGTTGAGTACGGCAGAAAAATCGGAGTTTTCTTTTGTACATGATTGTCATTACAAAGCTACACATGTATACTTGGACGTTTTACAAGAGCAATGCACTGGTTGCCAGCTTCGCTTATACATTGATGTTGGATGTACTAATTTTTGGCTTTAATGATACAAGAAATCCATATTTCATACTTTTCACCACCACCATCATCATCTGCAACAAGGCTGAGCCCACAACCGTGCAATATGTAACATAACGGATTCTAATTCCGAAACGAGGGTTCACCTTCCTCACTTTTTTTGGTGCAGTGATGTGATGTGATATGCCACGTTTTATCCCTGACGTGCCTCGTACAAAATCTTTTAGGGAACACGACTTCTTGTGCTTGATTGAACCACAATAAGGAATTTGATAGCTTTCTATTTAGCTTCTATGGGTTGACTTGACATTCGTCGATGGTATACACACATATATACTATGTCTATGTATGCGTCTCTGTTTTGTTGGTTGGATGGATGGATCGTTGGATATAAAAGATGCAAGCTGCAGTTCGCTCCTTTCTTTTGAGTTGGTAAGCATGTGAAAAGTGACAAAAACCTTGATTCTGACTTATTGCCTTGACAAGTCGTAAAAATTCTCTTGCGATCTCCTCAACCATTGTTCGATGAGAAATTTTAAGCCATTGGTATCAATCAGAATATTTACTACATACACAGAAACATAGGTATAGTAGTTGTATAATATGGTAGAAAAACTTATACATACGTGTCGGTCTAGGCGTACAGGAAAAAATGGCAATACAACAAAACTCAATCAAAAAGAAGGAGAAGAATAGAAAACATTCACAAAACAAGAAACAGGCCCCAAACCAGAACCAATATACTTTTCTCTCAATAGATACGTTTAAGATATAATAATAATACTCCGATGGTCAACAATGCAATGCAACAGTGCGTGCTTACGATTCAATATGAATGGCATCGGAAATTCAGTTTGTTTCTTTGGGTCTCCATTACAAAGTTATTTAGGTAATATTTTGGTCTGATTTGCTGGAAAGATGACATCTTTTTTCCCTTAGTTTGTTACCGGTCGATGATCCCGTTACTTTGTTCTTGAACACAATTTTTTGGATCTTCCCAATAGTCAATGGTTATTTAATTCAAGAGTGGAACTAGTATTCCATTAAGGTATTGCTGAATTTCAATTGTCTGTGTTGGTACGTAACATATACCCTTTCTGCTCCTTTTAAAGCAGGGCAGGGGAGGATACAAAAAAAAGCGTAAGACTTGTGTGAGAATTCGATTCGATTGCTTTTTAACAGGCTTCACCTTTCCAAAAGAAGAAAACTCAATTAAATTGCAAAGTTGAATTTACTTCTCACGCGCAACGGGCACTACAATGTGGACGATCAATATATATCAATCTATTATTGTTGATACTGTATTGATTTGATCAGTTATTGTACACTGCTATCTTTGAGAGTTTTACGAGTTATTCATTTTAAAAGATGAAAAATATTATTATTATGGAAAAGAGCCATCCTTTTGTTGGCAGCTGTATCAAGTAACCAAATTCAACCGATCAATTCACCCTATTGATTCTAATTTGACAAATAGGCGTGTATTAAGAGCTATTTATCATTTTCAAGGGTGTATCTCTATTCCACATCCAAATACATTCTTGATATTGCATCCAAAATGCAACGTGTGTGCGTAAATGAAATAAAAAAATAATGCATCAGATTTTAAACTGAAGATGCACTGAAGCGAAAGGAGTTAACTATGAATGAAATGTGTATACCTAAAAATTGTGAGACCTTAAAAACTTTTTTATAAAGATGGTCTTCTTTTGATGCCCCTTTTTGGCTACCATTATCAAACTCTTTTTTTCTCTTCTACAAAGATATCTGCGTGATTGTTTGGATTCCTGCAGATGGTAGCTCTCAGCCTTACGATTCTATGACATGATAACATTTCGTGACAAACTTCCACCCGTCACCTTTCTGCTTCAAGTGATTCATGCAATGTTGAGACCAGACCACAAACTAAAAAGTACTATCGCATTGATTATTTGCACGAAATATGTCTATAGACGACGAGAGAAAAAACCGGTCAACAATGAGCCCAAAATTCCGCCTCATTGTGTATGCCTTGCTTGCTTGTCTATGTGTTGTTCTTGTTCCTACACATTTCTTTTTGCCAGTCAAAAAGTTATCACATCATCATAATCAAGTTTCTTCAGTATCAACCTAAAGGATGGGAGACAGAGGAACGGAAAGGAGATCATAGAAATACTATTGTGCAACCAATATAAAACCAAACAGAAAATTCGTAAATGCATATTCAATTGCATGACAATACATTCTTCAGCATATCCCATTCACCATGAGCAGTTTTGTACACATTCGTATATAAAAATTGGGACTACAAGCAAGCAAGAAACTTGCTATAGCAGTGCTAGCTCAGCAAGTTGCATGCTTGTTTTTTTTGGTGTCGTGGTAAACCCCTGTGAAGTGAGTAGGCATGCGATGTGATATGAATTGAAAATTGAATGTTAATCTAATTGTATTGTATATTAAATGAGAATATCATTATAATATATGCGTTTGGTGTTACTCATGATGATGAGTATGAGATGTTGGAGTTGGTGTGTGGCTCTCCAAAAAGTGAACACACTCACTCTGTGGTCTTTATTCAATTTTTTGTCTACAGCATATTATTCGCCTTGAATTTAATACCCTTCGTACATAATTTGAATGAAAGCTCAATGAGTTCTCCCACTAGGAGCTTTCATTATGAAAACCTGCATAATATACAGCACAGCGTTTATATAGTTAACTAAACCCTCTCTCTCTCTCCTAGCGAAAAATTCTGTTGCTTCTTCCCCGCAATGAGTATATAACAATATACATTTTTGGTTTCTGATTATTCTTCCCTTAGAAATGTCCAAAATGTACATAAAACTCATAATTTTATGTATTTGTAGCAGTGGGTTCAAGCCTTGTTAGCATTCTTACTCCTTGTCACACATTTCATATTCACATGGTGTGGTGCAGTTTTGTGTTTATTTCACATGCTGTACAAGCACTTGGAAATGAAAAGGATATAAGTCAGAGCAAAGACCCCATACCAGAGGTGAGCCGAGAGGAAACCAATTTTTTGATATCAAATCAGCATTTCTACTTTGGACACCAATGCAGCAGCAGCAGAGAGAAAGAGAGAGACCACTTCAATCCAATATGTCGATGCAGAGTTCTCTTGTTCTATATGCGCATATATTACATTATCATCCTTTGCCCAGTTGTACAGAGTATAGAAAAAGCAAACGAAGAAAAAGAACAACGTATTTTCTTATGAAATATGGAATATTTGTCAGCATGTGGTAACAGATTGTGTGATAGACCTAACACAGCTCCAACACAGTTAAAACCGATAAATGTAATATAAAATGTAATGGATAGTCTTTCAAAAACCTAGTGGCGGACACTTCTTTGTACTTTTCAGTTTAGGGTTTGTAAATATGCATATAAGATCCGTGTATGTACGTGGCAAAGCATGTATTCTGATTTCCAAAGAGAAATCAATGAGTAACTCTACAAGACTCTCATTTTATTCCAACACGCCACTTTGACATCATGAAGAAGCATAAAACCCTTCAACATGAACACGTTCGAAACCTTCTAGACGTGAAAGTAACAAATGACTATGCCATGTTTTCCTTCCCTCCTCACTACTACCACATTACTACAGAGAACCACCAATGTGACTACAATAACACAATGATTATTATTATGACGATGAAAAACACATTATGCACACTGAGCATTATATTTTCGGTAAATATACATGCCTACATCTTGTACATCTGCTTACATAGTCCAATAAGTACCTATCTGCCTGACAGGCATATGAAAGAAAGGCCCTAGCTCTAACTAGTTTTGCTGCTAATATAGTTTCCAACTGTGCTGGATATAGACTTTTTCATTTAATGCTTCAACAGCCCTATTTACACACACAATATATGACATGACATGCTTCGGGCGTTGGGCATACTTGTACGGAGTCAATATAGTGCACTGATAAAAAGGTGAGACTATAATGCTTATATTAAAGTAATTTTGGGCACAACGCTATATGCGTTTATTAACCAATTTCAGTTTGATTTGATATGATAAAAAAGCAGCTTGTTACAGTAAATGAATTATAGAATAATGTTTTCAAAGTTAATATTATCATTCCTCACGATGATAATATGAGGTTGTTTGAAATGTAATAAGATTCTTGTACTACACGAAACACAGCCAAAGCCAACCTGTGTGTACAAGTCAGCAGTCAACTACATAATAAGTCAGCTTTCATACAGTTTATCCGTTATTTATGACTTGAATAGCGCCAGATAATGAACCAGGGGAGCCAGAGCCACGGCAGGGAGGCTTCCATGCAATTTCATATCATCGTTTTCTATGTGTCACATCATTATATTTAACGATCATCTGATATACGTGTAATGAGAAGTTGCTTTTGACACTAATTAAATTCCATTTGACCACACATTGAGTCATACGAACGTGTATGGTGAGATACAAAACAATTTAGAAGTACGTACACAAGTATAACAACCACAATGCAGTGCAACAACAATAACATGTGCTAAACAACATCTGCATCACACAATTGTGATCATCAGCCCCCTAATTGTATTATGTGTGAGAGTGGATAAGAAGGGTATCAGAAAGGGAAAGTGTTGGAACTTGCTGGGTGAAATGATAGTCCTTCTTCACAAGTAATTACTTTCAAACACGGAACCAAAAAATCCAAAGTGAGAACCAAAAGACTACTTACTTACTTATACGAAGCAACCCTTTCCTGCCGGAGAGGCCCTCATGCTCATCTTGATGGTTTCATACCCATCATGATTTCATGAAACTATTATATTTTACTAAAGTTAACCGCTATTTTATTACTTGACATATTCCAAACTTTGCGAAAGCCATTCAGCATAAATTTCGTACAAGATTTTATTTACTCATCAATGCCAAGGTCAATTCGGTATACAGAAGCTTTGTAAATGTCAGAAATGTAAAAAACATGTTTTTGCATTTTCATTCAGCAAAGTTTTATGTATCTTTTGAAGGCTAATTATGAACGGGATTTCTCTTTGGTTGGACACGGAATCAACGAGAGTTCAATGCACTAGTAAAACATGATTTTGACCCTTGTCGTTTTGTACCCCTTCTTCCTGAATATTTTTGTTCCCTTTCATTACGTAATGCAGTCCAAGTATGAGATGGGGACGTGATGATCATCGTGTGGATCAATGTACATTAGTACAAGGGTTCTGTTCCTTAGGATGGTTTGCAATGTAAGCTATTCAACCCAATATGATGGGTTCTTTGCTGCTTTCTACTCACGTCAGTAGCGAGTAATACAACACAACTGCTCATGGTCTCCCCTCCGAAACGTTATCCATCTTGGAAGAATTATGGCCGTCACAGAGCAAAGGTGGAATGGAAGTGACTGCTTGTAGAGCCTCACTCGTAATCATACTCATGTACATGGAATGAACAATAACGCATACTAAACCAGTCCCCATCTCTTACATATTCAGAAATTGTTGAACAAATCGACAATATCAAAAACATTTTCATCATTTGCATGTCAACCTTGTTAATTATTAATTATTAATACTGCAGTGAAGCCGTATGCTGAAAACGCATTTTAAATCTGCTACTAAACACTCATGAATCATGAGCTTACGAGTGATTACTAATTATCTCAGCATCAAAAAATCCATCGAATACGGTTTACCCAGAAGATGTGAAAAACAACAGATTTGTGTTATCTTCATTATGACTATTGGACTATTATCAGATTACTCTTATTAAGAGATTAAAGTGCCGACAAAGCAATCATTGAAAAATATTACACCATTTTCACCATACTTAATGGTCTATCGAATTAGTGATTCAAAATTATGAGACTCTGTAATGGGAATACTAACCTTAATTATTATGCCGCATTAAGATCAAGCTTTTGCGTTTCCTTTGACATTATGCACCATTCAATGACTATACAATTGACAGACTTTGACTTTTAAATGAGCGTTTCCCAAATAACAAAGCAACAGACCATGGATGATATCATGCATTGGAAATTCGCAGTCTGAGAGAATGCAACGAAAGTCATTCACGGAATGCAGTAGTAAACTCCTCAAAAACACTTCAAATTCATAGATTTGGCTATTCCAAAATATATTATCATTTTTCCATTTAAAGTTAACTTAAGTTAGTTGAGGACATGCAGGCATGAAAAAATGCATCGCTATCTTGTCACCATTTATGCGTTTTTCTAAATATTTAAATGGAGAAAGCGTATTTCCAAACAGAGCATACATCGTAAGTACCAATATAGTTTCCCGTATCCCCAAATATTTATTACCAACAGCTCATAACATTATAATAGTAATGTAATTCCAACTGTGAGCTTTACGTTTTGAAATGAGAGCAGAGTACAAAATTGGCATATAAAAATCGAGAAGGGGAAGAAAGGAAGGAAGGATCACGTAAGAAAACTTCTATGATCCTTCACTGCATAATATCATAGTGTCATTCTCATTTCCATTACTGTTCTCTGTGCATCAACTGCTGTTTCTGCCTTCCATAATGGTCGTGGGACGGTGCGATTTCCGAACATAATGGTAAATTGTATGACAGAGTTGCTATTGCTCCGTTGCGTACCTCTCATGAGAATATGTGTGACAAAAAGTGGAGGAAGAGAAGAGCGTATCATACATACAAATGCATTTTTATACGAACACACGCAGGGTTTTACGAATGTGCTGCAAGTTTTACTCCCATCTTCATATCCATCATCATGATCACTATCCACATCATCCATCCCATTCTCTTCTTCACCACTCTGATTTCATGAGGAAATGGCTAGATGCGTAGGAGCACATGATACTTGGAACAATGTTTGATCGGTGAATATCATCACGCAGGTGATGATGATCATGATAATATGATGACTAACAGACATTTTCACACTTCAGTCATGAGTATATGTATGAAAATACTTTGCCATGAGCATAAACTACATTTTAAAATTTTATCATGCAAGCAATGTACAATTTTGGTTAACTTGAATTCAGTTTTTCGTGTTTAGGTAGATGCAGGTATACAATTTCCAAGTATTGCCACTGTTTGCCTTGACTTGGAATTCTCACATAACACCAATGCAGTTTAATCACGATTCATAAGGCTGAAATGCATTATTTTGTTTGACTTCCTACAGTGAAAAATTACAATTCAAAGTTTTTAAATTATGCATTATATTATTAAGAAACTCATGTCCTTACTTCAAATCATTTGTGCAGTCCTACCAATTTAAGGAAACATTTTTCCGGAATGAATTTCAGACTTCTATATACACTTCCTTATTGTCTGCTTTGCCATTTCTCCAGACACTACATATGATATCAGCATCAACGTAAGTGTGCTCCATAAGCTGCACATATTATGTAACTGAATAGGAGCATCACACATACTACAACAGGGAAAAAATAAGACAAACCGGAGAGGAAAACTGAGAAAGGATCCATTCATTCATGATTCCCAGTCGTGGCTTGCATACCTAAATATGTATATAGATTGCGATGGGTAAACTCGGAGTAAGGAAGTACGACCAAAAGACCTTTTTCTTACTTTTCCATTGCCGGGATGATGATGATCGTCATCACTAGCACCGTCGTCATCATCATCATCATCACCCCTATCCCCAGAAAAATGGGTCTACATCAACTACTACTACTACAAACGTATGCAATCATCATCCTATCTCAGATAATATGTTTATATATTCGTTTGTATAATAATGCCCAGTACTTGATGTAATCTAATTCTGATGCTCTTCATACATACGCATACACACACATGCCTCCGGTCTTCCATTTGATAAAAACGGGAAGAAACAAAATACGTTTTCAAGGAATTTCACATGATGATGTCTGCCTAAGTGTGCATGCATGCATACATATGAACTAAACTAAACTGTTACTGCTTTCCATTGAATACCCCTTTTTCCTTTACTTAAAAGGAGGATAAAGCAAACATATGTTTCGTATGTGGATGTGGGATGTGTATTTTTCTCCAAGGTTTCTTTTTCCTTCCACTATCTCAACTCTCCTGAAAAGGAAGAGGCGATCTGTAAACACTGAATAGTGATCAATAGATAGATTATTTGCATTTTGGATATTCTTAGATCTAAATGAAATTTTCTCAGCCGAAAAGAAAAGAGACGACCGAGGAGAAATGAAAGGAAATAGGTTTCTACTATCCATATCCGTACTCTCCTTTCTTCGTGTCTAGTTCACAAAAACATCAATGGGGAAGGGGTGAGAAGAAAGAAAAAAGTAAAGTGGAAGTGTATAAATTTACTCTGTACTTCCTCATCGTCAGCAAAAGTTGCACTGAACTTCATGCAAATCAGCGCCACTTATCGCCACAATCAAAGTAGTCGACGTCTTTTTTTTCGCTAAAAAATTAGAAGGTATTTGTGGTCTTGCCAAACAGGTCACTGTATTTAAATTAGTGGAGAAATTGTGACCTTATTGAAGTAAGTATACACATATATTATATTTCTATTCGGCTAGTCACAAAGCATATGGGATGGAGAATGAAAGTGAGAAAGGAAGGAAATTGTGCTCCAGGAAGAGAGAAAGCACAGTTTGATATTTTCTGCAAATTCGTTGATGGAATCTTATCTAGAAAAAATGAAAGTATTACAAAGATTTTGATTCCAATCTAAAATATGCAAGCCAAGCAAGCGATGCTTTCACCGTCAATCGTGCTACTATATAGAATATGCTGGTTGCATTCACTTGCTAAAAAAACATTTTACACAACTCCAGCTTTTCAGCACACATATTACAGAAATACAGTGTTCATGCACGTCAAGCACATTTCTGAATAACATGCATGACATGACAAAAGAGTATAATTCGTGTGGTGGTTCGAGGGTGCATGCATACGAAATCCGAGAACATGCATGTTTCCCTCTTTCGTTTCAATGAATAAGAAACTCCCAGAACAAGAGGAGCGAACTCGACGGTTTGCTGATGAGAACAAAAACAAAAATGTAGAGAAAAACAGCAGCTCACTATCTGACTCAAACCAGAGATTTGCATGTTTCTTTTCGACAAGAGAAAGTCCAATCCACTGATTGCATTCTCTAGTCACTTTATTTAAACTCGCACGTTGCGTGTAGTACCGTATTCCTACTCAAGCCTGTCACAACAAGATGAAAAAGATATTTGAAGAAGAGAATGATGTATGTGTTTTGATAGTTTCTTGTTTCATAAGAGGGCTAGTAGAGAAGGAATAGGAAATGAAGTTTTACACGTTATTCCCACAGGAGACTAAGTACACACATGAGCTACATATCACCTCAAATCATATGGACGGCTTAAACTCACGTTAATTCTAGTGTAAGACACAAAACTCGTGTCTAAAGTTCGAGGGGATGGATGGATGCAAAATCGAATCTATAATGTACCAAATCAAACGAGGACAAACCTTCCACTTGATGATGATGATGAGTCATCGCATCACAGGGGTGTACGCCTACTCCAAATGATTACATTGCAAACAAAGTTTCCATTTTAAACTTTAACCATTCCATTTCACTATATTAGCGGACTAACCAACTACAATAGTACAAAACTACTTACTTACATCAATATGCAGAAAAGCAGTATTTGATAAAATATCCGTTTCTCGTATCATCATTAATAATAATTATATCCCACACCACTTAGCTATTCCTCATCGTAATTACGATTTAACATGACTTTTTAATTCGCTTAGCCACGTTGCCATTAACGAAAATATTGCAGCATTCCAAGTTCTGAACACATGCGATGAATGTTTCCGAAAGATAAGAGCAAGAATTGGTGAGGGGATGATGACACAGAGACAACAGGAGAGACAAAACACATTCTTCGTCATGCTCATCATCATCATCGTCGTCGTGACAAGGAAAGGCAAACGGGGATTCTTTCGGACTCATGAGCGCTCTGCTGATTATAATACTTGACAGCTGTATAGCGCATGCCTCCCTATTAGTCACAACCAATATGAATGCTATATTATATATCTGTGATGCAGATGGTATATTCTTATTTGAAGCCTTTGTTTGCAGGTTGGTAGCGCTAGTAAGGTAGGCAAAGGAACATTAGACACGTACATAACTCATAGAGGGAGAGACACAGACAGATAGATACTCTCTTTGAACAAGAGAAAAGGGTATTTTAACTTTTTAAACAGGGAACCTAACGCACACACGGCTTTCCTCCCTTGCGTACGTATGTAGCTACCAACAAAATATATATGTATTCTTATGTATAAAACATAGAAATGTACAACAAGGCCAAACTAAACAGCGACTTGATGTCAATATCACCGCAAACAGGAAGGTAAAGTAGGAAACTCTTCGCACATACACGATACAAGATAGTAGCTCTACTTGTAAGTGATCAATGCGTGTAGTAATACGTAGATACATAGAATTCCTTGAATATTATAAAAAATACCACCTTATTTTTCCTCCTTTACACATTTTCTTTTTTGTGTGACAAGTCATCCGTCTTATATTCCTCGTATTTCTTCTCTTTTCCTCGTATTTCCCTACAACTGTCTTTTGATGTTGTAGTGTGTAGCAAGTAGTCTGTTGTAAACGAAATATGCAAGAAGAAAAGGCTGCTTCTTCTCTCCTCACATTCGTCAGTATCTCCAGAAAACTTTTTTTTTGTTAAGGTGTATTATTTATCTATCTTCTTTGGTAGGAGAGAGAGAGATTGCTGACTGCTGCTTTTGCTACCCATGCAATTTGGATGAGAGGCTAAAAGAATCCAACACGACTTAAGTCCACTGCCTTTGCTTTGTACTACTTTTTTCTCATCCACAGTTGACAGTGTTCTAATATGATATGATATGAACCAGAAAAAAAAGAAGAGAAAATTCAATGACATGACATGTCTTCCGTTTCTACACCAGTGGTTTTGTCTATACATAAATACTTCACGAAGAGAATGTTATACATATTTTCTTGCGTATATCCCTTCAAAATAAGATATGAGTCGGATGACGAAGTCCAAGTATTAGTGGAATCCAAGTACTTACTTTCATATTATGTACACATCCTCGTGCCAGCAAAACTCTAGTTTCCCTTTACATGTCAATGTGAGACTGGTATGCATTGCATGGCTATCAGGAGAAAAAGAAAATCGAGCAATGGAAATGGAATTGAGTTTCAAGAGCAAAGAAGGCTTGAAAAAAAATGTGGGAAAAAGTTTTTTGGTTTGATGGATAAAATTGATGGAAGGAGGATTGAAGAATGTCTCTTTGGAGTACACAACAGTAATATTATACGGAATTTCTATCAGATCTAATTTTTTCTCTCTCTCTTGAGCAACTCAGAAAAAGAGCTTTTCAATATACAAAAATAAATAAATAAAATACTTTTGGGAGTAGGATTGCTGTGTGTATGGACATGGCACATTTCTACATTTCTGTACACAACCATCAGTATCATGTACTTCCTCATAATTTTCCCGATATAAAGTCTAGAAAGCAACACATTCGCTCTAAATTTAGTGTTACCTGTGTGCATACGAACATGCTATATATGAATATTTTGTATCTTGTGCGTGTACTGCACAAAGATGATTGATATTTGTCTCATAAGCATTATGCATACTCTACTATCATGAACAAGTTCTACTTTTATTTGTAGGGGAGAAGAGGGTAGAACAAAGTGAAGGAAAATGATGACGAATAGAGTATCTTCTTTTTCGGGGGAAATGATACAAGCACAAGTTTTCTCCATGTAACGACTTAAACTAGAAAGATCACTTTTGTCCCATTTTTTGTCCTGAATAGTGATATCAGTGAAATCGTGATAATGAAGGAATGATGAAAGCAGGAGTGTACTATCTATGTGTGTAAGTGTAGGGTAGAGGTATCTACATAATATGGATGAGCAAAGGAAAGTTTTTTGCATGCAATGAACCCAATGTTTCGAGCTTAATCATTCTCAGTTGCTTTCGTAAATAGATACGTAACTGCATCAGAAAAGGCGTGAGATAGTGTTTGCGAAGGAGGACTTTTTCAAGCTTGAAACTTGATCTTTTTTTGCCTTATTTGCCGACTATTTCTCCATTTGTCATGTACGGATTCGTCATTTTTTATCCTTTTCTGGCGAAACGAAACTTTTTCATTCAGCTAAAAACTTTCCAATCCAAGTTATTAGCATTAGGGCAAGGGAAAAAGGCGGCGAACTCTGGAGTTATCAAGGGATTTCCTTATTTACTTGAATACTATCACTGAACCCTCTATTTAACTTTGTTTGCATAGACTTAGACGCTATGTGATTTGGAAGGTGGGCTCCCCCAAAAATTTATCTCCAAACAAGGCATACTGCATATGTACTGCAGAGTCTACCTACTACTACGCCTATAATTTATCAGTTTGTTTGATATGTTTACCACTATTGATGAATGAGCTAAGCAGGAAATTTGGCTGCCTGTGGTTGTGATATATAGTAGTCAATATAATTTGCAAACAGTTCATTTGAATGGATTGAGACGGTGCATCGTCGAAATAAGACGTGTTATTTCCAGGTTGAATGAGGAACTCTTTCCTCGTGATGCATATTCTACATATATGTGCGCATTAGAATAATTACGCATATTTTGGTTTCCACTGTAGTGTTCTATCACCCCACACCACCACCGTGTATTTCTTCACATGTCATGATAATCAACTCTGCATGAAACTCAGCATTATGTTTACCTATCTTTGCAAATCGTACTCACAGACAGCCCCAGTATCTAGAACAGCCTTAACTGTAACTAATTGCTGGCTTTGGTTTCCCCTGCAGCTTTAATTTCACATAATATCCATCAAAAACTCGGAGATATAGAGCTATTACTAGTTTAGACATTTTCACAAGCTGTCTTCCACCTAATTTTACCTTGAAACGTGAAACAATATCTATTGGTTCCTTCCACTTTTAAAATACAAAGCCATAATATGAAGCTTGTTGAAGCCTGTCTGTCTGAACTGAACTTCACTACAAGCTGTAGTAGTATTAAAATGGAAAAGTCAGTACGCAACTAATAATGTAAACAACGATGAAAAACAAGAACCACGTTTTTGTTTATAAACACCAAGAATTTTTCTCACAGCTATCACTTTGGCTTAACATTCAGCTGGCATAGTGGGGGTGTATAAATGAGTATGGGATATGAAGTCCGTTTAGTTTAAAAATGATAGCGTAACTGTACTCCGTTGTCATTTACCTATATGGCTTGGTTAATAGTGCATTTAATGATTCCTCAAGCAGCGAAATTCATTTTTAAATGGATAATTTACTCCACATCATCATCATTATGATCGGGAATTTTTCCATGCAGAAAGAGAAATGCAGTTAGAATGCATTATATTGCATACATTGACTTATGGAACCATCCGCATAAAGGGTGATCAAGGATCAAGTTGTTGACGGCCGTCAGACTGTGGTTCAGAATGCTGAATATTATATGAGGTGATGCGGCTTTTGAGTACTTATGTTTACAGTATTTGCAATAAACACATTGTTCTTCACTTTAACACTGTCAAGGGGAAAGGAAGAAGTCATTATTAAGAAGAGGTGTGACAGTAAAACCATTTGCATTGCAATAACAATATTTTTATACAACAAATATTTTTTATAGATGATATCGCCACAACACGTACAATCATTTATGCACAATATGTAAAACCGCAAGCAGTGCACGTTAGCTGTGACGGATTTAATGATCTATTTGGTTTAAAAGAATTAAATGAATTAATTACGACGGACTGCCCACTGCTTATCGTTAGAGAAATACATCCTGATTATGATTCAAGCAAAGAATGACTATTTAAAAATGCACATGGGAATCGATTGTGTTGATGTAACGTATATATATGTACAGCTCTAAAAATGCTAATCAGAGGCAACACCGTCCTATGGTAATAGTTAGTTGTTCGTTCATGAAAACGGATGAAGAAAAAGAAGACCTTGTCCTCCCGCTTCCTCTCCTTACGAATTTGAGTAGAAGAGAGTTATTGAACGGGTTTGGTTGGGGTCTACTATTTTTGCTGTCGCAATGAGCTGCATTGTAAACAGGCCAATCTGCTGACTGCCTCTGCAATGAGCCTAATATATTTTTCTTTGGCTTGTTGGCTAAAACTGAAGCATATAGGGAGCTGAACTATTTACCTGGTTGGTATGCATTTATGAAGCTAGCCTTCTTTGCATATTATTCATGAATACAATGGACATATTGATTAAAGAGCGTAATATGGAATGAAAGGGTTTTTCCGGCGACACGAAGACTTCTCTCTCTCTCTTGCTCAAATATGAACACTGTATACTGTGTATGACTTGAGCATGAACCATAATTATTATTTCGGCCCACCATGGACATTCGGAATAGGACGTTATTCGTATATACACTTACATCATTATACTTACTAAAATATGTCCAAATGAGAAGTCCAATTTAAATGCGTATGCATAACAGAAGATGGACGAGTAACAACCAAACAACTTTGACTCCCTTCCAAAAGTTGTATAAGCACATGTGAACATACGCACATGCCACGATGTAGAATTCTCTTGGCTAAAGACATAGCTAGCTGGCAAGCCAACCGATCGAACGACCGGAAGTGGATTAATTAGGTGGTTTGTACTTTTTGTTCTAGTTGCACTAGCTGGTACAGTCTTTGGAAAAAAATGATAAGCTGTCTCACTCAATATGCCTTCGAGTCATATATAATAGTCCTGAACCTGATTATAAAGGTGAAAGAAAAACTTCAACCTGCATACAAATTCACTGTTGCATTATATATTATTATATATTCAATATGCACATTACATCGTGCGTATTTTTTAAATGATAACTGCAATGAAAACTGCAACAAGAAAAACAATGCATCCTAATTAATTTAACTTAAGTTCACAATGAGCCATTTTTTACTCTGGTCGGGCTTTTTTTGCCGGTATCTCAACGCATATAAATGAATAATTAGTAAAAGGAAAATATCTTCAATTCCGATGACCCTTTTATGAATGCAGTTTATTTTGCATACAATCGTAGATTTAAAAAAATAAATTCGCCAATTTGCTGTAAAACAGCAGGTGGTAAATAACATAACGTTTGTTGTAACAGACGATTGCTTTATTTTGCTACAGTCCAGGTTTGCTTCCCCTTCCCACACACAAGTAGAAATAATTGTGCTTGGAAAGTTGGTCGAGCTGAACTCATTACAATTCCATTAGTTTAAAGATATTGAAACCCGTTTTCTTTTAAAAGGTTAATTAATGGGAGCTAATTTGAAATTGAAAATAAGATCAGGAGATAACATTAAATTGAATTCAGTTGTCGATTTGTTCATATCAAATCTGATACCACATAAAGGTAGGAAGAGAAGACAAAAAAGGAGCAACGGTGAATCTGAGCTGAAGAAGTAGCATGCTTTGATGTGAGCACCGCACAACTTATAAACATACACTAGATTTTAAAGATTATATGGAAATTAGGCAAACAAACAAAATGCAGAGCTAAATAAATTACGTAACCCAAGCACAAGGAGGAAACTCAATCAAGTTCAAGATTCTTGATTATTTTAAAGACCGCTCCGCAAAGAAAATCCCCACTTAAAGAGCAGGTCAACTTATTTGATTTTAAAGTGCATATATTATTATCAGATTTGCTATATATATTATAGATACATGTATCTCCCTTCCTGTGTGAACCAATATTTCTTATACAAATTACTCGGGTGTGAAAAGACGGTAGTCCACTGGAACGGTACTTGACTGACAGATTAATTTCAAGCTACATGAATACATTTACATTTCGCCTTTGGTGGTTTTCAAGTTGCTGACCTATTCGAACGATAGCTGTATTCTTACACACATTTCAGCAATTAAAGTTACGATTTCAACATGATTCTTTCTTAATTTACTTTACATTTTTGCTGTAATCTTTAATTATTCTGTTAGAAAAACATCACACCGCACTGCACTCTTATATATCTACAGCAGAGCAGGTCTTTATTTCAAGTGCATTAAAAATAAAATACTTCTTATTCAGATACCTGTTTTTGAGTTACCACACATGTTGACAAATGCCACTACACATCCCAGTACGCACAAGTCGTCTTGAAGCCTTTTCCAATTATAGCTGCTCATTAGGTAAGAGTTTATTGAGTAGGCATACAATTACGCTCCTAATTAAATGCTCTCACCTAAAATTAACTAAATTAAAAATTAATGTTCCTTCAAAGCATCCCTTTTTAATTAATAGTCGTTGTTAACATAATTGATGGTCATAAACTCCAAGAATCTACTAAAGGGACTCATTACCTCCCAGCGTGCCTTGAATTTTTTATGCACTCCTCGCAATTCTTCAGTTCTTGCATGAATGAATGAATACAAACTAACCCTGTAGCCCTGCCCCTTCTCAGTAGTAAACTATATAAGAAAGTCAGAAAAGTTGTAATCAATTTTATTAACAATGTTTACATGATATTGGCACAAAAGTGTGCTCATATTAATTAATGAATTAGGGCTTTTTGATAGTTCACTTTGATATTTTAACAAGGAGAAATATAACAGTGTTTATGACTTTTTCATGAAAATTGATGCGCGTAAATGCTCTCACACAGGACTAACTCTCATCGTCAGTCAATTATAAGTGTACATACATTCAGTATAATAATTCCTCACCGCTGCTACCCTGTAATTCATATGATTTATTGCGGTTGGTAGTAAGTTTAGTAGTATATTTAACAGAGAATGTGATTTAGTTTTTTATGAAGTACTTAAGTATAAATGATATGCAAACATCAGCCAGTAGCATCTTGTACGCGCAATTAAATGTTAACTATATAATATTATGGTATATTTCCACCGTTCAATTCAAAAGTGTTGATTTGTTCAAGTGTGATGTATAGTGGAAGCTCAACTACAGAGCTGGTAAGGAGAGAATTTATTACTAACGTGGAATTTTATGGCGAGAAAAAGAGAGCAGTATAAAATTTAATAAAGTAATTTGCAAAAAAAAAAATATAAACTAAAGACGTCCTCTTGGCTTCCCCGGTGCCTACTTGCTTGTCTACTAATCCCGATTCCAATTCGCGTAGGTATTATAAAATATTTTTTTCACTATCAAATCGGGATGTGAATGAATTAAGTCGTCAAACAGGCCATATTATACACGCATCCATCCTCACCTGGCTTTCTTCTTGGACGGTAATTAAAGCAGTCTGCGGACGGAGGAAGGAAATAATAATAATAATTCTTGTAGTTATCCGACCGTTAAAAATTTATTTTCATATCCTTCTGTATCATCCCTTTCCATCCGAGCTTAGTCAACGTGATAAACTTTTTTACACTACGTGTTACTTTTATACAGCATTGAGTTGAGGATTTTTTTTTCATTTGGAATGATTAGAATGTAACGTGATTTAATACATCAAAATGTAGTCGTGTTTGATAAAAACCCAGATACCATAATTTAGGGTAAACATGATCATACTTTTAAAGAAAACTATCTTATCCCGTTTTTCATACAGGCTTTATGAAAGCAGACGATATTATATGGACTAATAAAACTGTATCATTTTTTTCTCAGGACACACTCATAATCATCATCATCATCACAACCATATTAATTTACACCATTGAACTTAAGTCTTCCATTAATTTCATCGTTATCTTTCGCATTAATCTGGCTTTTACTCACTCACTCATTCAAAATATAGGACTGAATGAAACTGGTACACCATTCATCCATGTAGCTACAAACCCGGCTATGCTTTTAGAGTTTGAGTTTAGTAAAGCATTTATATTTCATTGCAAGAAAGAAATACGCATTTAACCTTGAAACAGTAAAAATTGAAGTGTCTTTTTTCGCTGTCATAAAATCGTACAGTGACCTACCCAAACCAAAACAAAACATTGACATCTCTTCTCACGTCATAAGTTTTCGGAGTCGTCCGCATTCGAATTTTTATGCATTAAATAAATGCCTTAATTTACAGCGTTGCAGTGTCTAGTGCTAGTCTAGACTAAGCGGGGGCTTTTATATCTATATCCATAAACAGAGCAAGTATTATGTGTGGCAAAAAAAAACAAAAAAAAGGTTGTAAATGCTGACATCGCATCAATGCTACGATACAATACTGATTTTAGATGTGCTGCAAAGTATTCTAAGAAATCGACAGCTCCAAAGAAATATTCTTCGTGCTAAGGATACATCATGGATCTCTTATTAAATCAAAGGGATTTTTATAACTCCATGCACATTATTGCAACCGTGTATACTTACAAGCTTTTTCTACCTTGTGTGCACAGTACATTCAGTTGGAAACACTTATTTACTCTCATCCACGCAAGTTTTTCAATGTAACGATACACGTAATAAAATGACTATAAAATTCGAGTTAAGTCCATATAATAAACCGTTATAGTAAGGCACTTAATGTTTATTATACATATATCCTGTGACAAGAACGTGAACTTGTTAAAGGAAAAGTCCATGCTCGCTACGATATAAATACTATAGTAGTCGATAATAATATGTAATGAAACTAGACATCGTCATCAGTTCCTGACACGAAAATCGCCATTGAGGCAAAAGCTTGCTCCGATACAAATGGGTGTAGCTATACCATCAAGGGTAGCAGAATGTGAACTTGACTACAAGTTCATATTACTTTAGAAATATCCGTGCAAATCGCATAACTGCAAGTGTGGAACAGAATATATCATATTGTTATTGTGGCCATTTTCAGATCTGTGCAATTCTATATATACAAACAAACTATATTCGTTGCTGTGTATTTGCCAATTCATTTCGAGTGCACATATTTATTCTTCCCAGATGTAAAACCTGCTCCGGGGAATCAAAATGCAATTATTAGAATTCATACTACCCATGAAAATCTACTGTGTTGTCATATATATACCCAGTTTTCTCGTTGGATAAGCGTACTCCGATTGTTTACAGATACACTTGAGCAGAAAACACCGACGCGACATTTTTCCTGTTCATATTTAGAACATATAAATGAACAAAATAAGGTTTTCCAAGTACACGTGGAAGATGTAGTTCGGTTGGGTATGATGTGATTAAAAATGAATCTTGGCGTTCTTGGCACTTACGGTGAAAAACCGCAATCCACATGCTATCTACTTTTAGCAGGTTTGTAATTGAAGCCAGTCAGTTTCAAAACATTAGAATATGATTATTATTCCGTCAGACACACATATGCAATTAAGTGATTTCCCACGCAGTCAACCGATTCCTTTTCAAACAAACGTAAACACATATTACTCTTGGCGTGGCACACAAAGTTTATTCGCAAACATGTTGAATATCCCTACACTGCACGAACTGCAGTGATGCATTTCAAGCTTCCTAAAGCTAAATACGAAGCACTGTCAAAACTGCCCGTCAGTTCAGGTGGATCAACTTGAGTATGGATTATGAACTGTGGATGCGTAAGATGTTACAACCTTCCCAAGCTGTGAATTTAACCTGTATTTACACTAAAATTACAAACAATACTATAATTATCCTGGATGAAAATTACGCTCGTTCAATTCAACCGTTTTTCTACATGTGATTACTCATTTAGCAGGTGTTATTTACATTACTTACATAATAGCAGTGAGTTCCGCAAATATTAGAGGAAACTGAGAGTTTAATTTTTGATTTTAAAATGTTCCCCATCATGTGGAACTTCAACTTCCGATTGCTCACTACTTACTATGATGACGTAGTTGTGGGTTTCAATGAAATCTGCTAAAATCTAACCATACGGTTTAGTTTGAGTGGCACACGAATTAAAGGAGCGATGAACGCTCGCTGTTAAATAAGAAGAATCGTGGCCGACCGTCTGCTTTAAATATTACAAAGAAAATTACAGAGGTATGTGTAATGTACAGAATTAAAAGGACTGGTAACCACTAATCAAGGGCAATTACCGAAGATTATATTAAAGGTCAGGAGCGCAGCAAAAAGTGAAACAGAGGAGTGGGGATTAAAAACACGTAGTTTGAAACCAGAGTAGATGATACAGAGATAGCGGCATTATAATACGAGAAGACATCATAACGTCTACCTCAATTATTCAGCGTTTTAGCAAGCTCACAACAAACCAGAAGCAAGACGGTCATGATCCGTATTACGGAAACAAAATGGTAAAGTACGCGCTTGCTACTTCTCGCCTGAAGCTTCCGTCAGTGAGATTAAATTCAACATTGCGTTGCCATTTCTTGGAAGAAAAAAACTCTGATATGAAATCCAGCTAAATAGAAAAAGCTGCCAGTACTTTTGTCTTCAGTGATTAAGTAATAGCATGTATGTAACTTCAATTTTATCTTGCTTCAAAATTCGTTATAACTGGACTAGTCTCTGTATCTGTATATTATTATGGTCAGTATCTCGAAGAATTGATAGAAACATTAAATTATTAAAAGTTCATACGAGAGTATTCAATTCAACATGAACTCTGCTCGAAGGTGAATCTGATAAAAGACACGCACTTGATCAACAGCTTACAAGATAAGATATCACATGTCAAATTATATACTTATCCACAGCTTAAGATGAAGCATTTAGATTACACCGATGTATCTATCCTGTCAAGAACAAAATGAACTCATGTGTGCTCCTTTCAACCTGATATTTGCAAAATCCAACATTTTCAATGCCTCAAGTAGCTCTGAGTCACCCTGCTGATAAATATTTAGAAGAGATATTGTAAATAAGCAACACAATGTTTTACTGACTTGAGGATAACGTTGAACGTGCAGATGTGTCAGTATTTATTTGTAACCTTTGAGATATCAAGTTATGTCATTAACGTAACTACTTACTTCAACTCACGATGAGATACTCTAGTCTGGCCTGACAAGGATTGCTCTAGGAAACTATGCATCAAATTTAATTGAATCAAAATTACTGAATTGAAAGACGGATTGAGATAAATAAGTCACGAACCGAAACTCTATAAATATGACCTAATATCATTTTACAATATTGAATACAATACACCTCTGGCCGGTGCAATAATCATATCATGTGCAGTTAGGTTCATGCATACGCAAGATGATATGGATTGCCTTTGGCAAGAAAACATGATGCATCAATAGGTAAGAAGATTAGGCTTGCTTAGCGAACAAGGAACAAGGCATTGGATAAACTAAAGCCTCGAATAACCATGCGGCGGTTGGATGGATGAATGGAGCAATCAATCATTTTTAACTCGTGCTTAGCTATTGGTTCCTCCTAAAATATGTCTTACTTTGACGAGCATGTCCTGTGTGATAATGCAAAGAGCAAACACGACACATGGCTTGTTGTGGTAGGGTATTTACATTATCATAATTTATGATAACTACCTTTAAACTATATACTCAGTGAGCTTAGCAAAAATTATTGTTGTTTAATTTAGATAATGGTGCATAACTGCGTATAATTAAATGGAAAAGACATTCGCATTCGAAAACAGGTATCCAGAACTAAAATGGTCACAACTTGGAATGAAAACTTGATGTAAGTGATGATAAGCATTCAAAAATGCCAAACGCATGAGAAACGGTTTAAAAAAAATCTCGATACACTTCTCACTACCAGTTGACTTCTATTAGAATATCAATAGAACAGGAAACTTTGAAAGCTTGTTTTGCTTGGGGATGCGGATATGAAGTAACAAAATGGAATCTAGATTTTAAATCGAAATATTATGGATCTGCTCAATTATGATCTAGAATGCTGATATACTCATCCAACCAAAGCGTTTGTTTATCAAAAATGGATCAAAGAGCTCGCAAAGAATTTCACAATGGTTTGGAAGGAATGTGTGTGAGGTAATTAGATATGGTTTGGGTAAAATCATTGAGATATAGTTTTTCAGCACATTCCCACTTAAAATGAGTTGAAGAACGTAAGGTTGTAGTTGTAGCCTGTATTCGTGAATGAATGGCCAGCAGGTTTTTCCGCTGTGCTATAGTACTGCTCAGTTACAAACTAAACTACGTGGTATCGTATCCAAGTAAGTAGCTCTAATATATATGTATACCAGAAGTACGAATTCGTACATGCCTAAGCAGAAGCGTAAGTACGTATTTTGCTGGCAAAACAAAGCTACAAGGAGAAGGTGTGTTGAGTGAATCAAACTTGTTCGTAATCGTAATGAGTAGCAAAAATGTATTAGATCCCGGGATCTGATTTCAAGCTAATAAGGTTGATTCTCACAGTCAGCAAGCAGAGAGCTTACATTCAAGATATACTCTTCATTGTTTCGAATTTGTACCAATTCTCTAACTATTTGCAGTAATGAATATCACACTTGGCAAATCAAAGAGGAATGAATGAGCAGAAGCTAGAGCGAGCGGAAGTTAGATAGAACTTCAATTAGTGTACGTATAAGCTCGAACTAAAAATCCTTGAGCTTAAAACACCATGTAATGCCCACTCGGAGCTTCAGCAAGTGTGAAATGTTTTCTTTCTGATACGCACTCAACAACATCGCCAGTACGTATTTATAAGAATACGGTAAGCAGGTAAAGTATACAGGGAATTTATTTCAAAGACATCTGCATAAATTGAGGCGGAATCTACGCGGGGTAATCGACAGCGTCAAGAAAAATGATGGCACGTCCATTTCCTTAATGATGTATGCACAGGAAAACCGGATCAAATTAGAATGCTAATTTTTCAATTAGGTACCTACCACACAAGCATTCACAAGAACCACAGAACATCATGATGGACAGAAGAGCTCCACGGTAGCAGGAGAGAAAGCCAATAAGCCAAATTCAATTTACAAACTCAGTTTTTGGCAATTGACTCTTGACATTCAAACCAATTGATAGCAGTTTGCCAATCATTTAAGCTGTCATAAACTGATTATCATTTTATGTAAATTCAATTTCTCCGGTGTAAACATCTGTTAGATGGTCCTAAATCTATCAATAGGCTAGTGAGATTCACGCGATAATACGTAGTGTCAAGTTAATTCAATTTTTTGCGAGGATATAAAAACAACTCATGTGTAAACAGTCGATGAGCGTCCCACTTTTTAGCTCGTTCGAATTCATCAATTCTTTGTATCAGAAAACTGATTGAGTTGAAAAGCTAAACCTTTTCTACGATTTTTTTTTTGCAATTTAATGAATGAAATCTACCATGCAGACATTGTGATATTAAATGATTCGTGTAATGAAAAAAAAAAAGTTTCAAAGCTTTGAAAAAAAAGAGATTGATTAAACTGATAACTAAATGATTTAGTTAGCGTGGGATACATTTACAAATTCCGTTAAGCACCAATACCATGTGGTTGTTAGTTGTTAGACGAAGTGCGTTCATATGAGGGATGCTTGAATCAACTCATTCATTTTTCATATTCAAATGATAAAACTGGCTTGCCTAAGACAGGAATAATCGGCTCACCGTTAATATCGTTTACTAGAATCAGAAGAAACATAGTAGAGGATGAGTCTTCAAATGCCGGTCAACATCATATGGCTTGAGGCAAAATTGTTAATGAAATTTGATGATGATAATATTTTTCTCAACTTTTTGCCAGCTAGCTGCACTTTGTGTGCACTTTAGCGTTTTTTTTCTCGCACTATCAGGGGGAAATGGTTACTTTGAGCAAAAATGTATCGTGAAAATTCTCTTACAATAGTGTACTATATGCTCTTCATTGAGAAATAAAAACCATATGCACCAAAACGAGACTATCTGTAGCCCCCAAGCAATATATCTTCGGGTGTGAGAGCTTCGTTCTTCTCGATAAGAAAGCAAGGCTTGTCTGTCTAGCTAGGTAGAATTTACCTAGAATGCAATCGCCTGGACTCAATTTTTAATTCTTTCACCGACATTCAATGCATTTATTCTCCACAGATATAAAACACCTTGTATCACATACCAAAATGATTGACATTGTTTATCCTTTCCTAATTAGTAAGGCGACCGCGAGGATGCTCTTTCCCAAGTTTTTGGGATGCTTTTTCAATTTTTTTTGGATGCTTTTGGATGCTCTTTCAAAATACCTTAAATTTTGTGATTTTAACAAATATTTGAGCAAATTGATAAACAGCAACACATTTTTCTACCTAATTAACGTTTTAAACTTACACTTTAACTACAAAGAAAAGCTTATCTACTTCAATTTTTCCTTCTCCGCCATTCATCAAATTCATTTTCAAAAATAAAACTCACTTTAAGCTAAACCACATTGTTTTTTGTATAAAATTGACACGTAATAATGAATTTCTGCGAATAAATGCTAATATTCTGTAGAAAATAGCAATTTGAAATATAATTTTCTATAAAAAGGACAAAGTTTGCTCTTTCTGCAATATCGTGTCAATTTCTACTCGGGATGCTTGTTGAAGCCCCAGATGCCTCTTGGATGCTCTTTCGTTCCAGGATGCTTTAAGATGCTTTTTATGCTTTTTCAAAAATTAAAAATAATATATTTGAAATCGTCAAGTAATGGGGATTTCAAATATCCAGCGACCACATACCTAAAGTTAAGGATGCTACAAGATGCTGTTTGATGCTTTTTAGTCGCTTTGCAGTAATTAGATATGCAGGGTATAACAAGACTTTGTCAGCCTGTAAATAGTTGGCAGATAACATTATAGATGCTTAAAAATATACATAATACGCAGATTCTATATGTACTGGGAATATCAAAGTTGGATTAAGCTTTTTCATAAATCTTTCTTGTAACGCCGCCTGATTGACAGATCTTGTTGCACTAAATACTAAATTCTTTGATTCCCAGCGTGGGGCTAAAAACGAACCTTTGATAAACAAAAGACTTTAAAGAATTTATCAATCCGCACTTTTTTTCCGAATTTTGTCATCTTCTATCCATCTACAAGCACACAAACTGCAACTTTGGCTCAAATGTTGTAAACGCATTCAAGTACAGGAATAGTAACATACAATGTAAAGTGGCTCATGTAAGAACTATAGCAAGTTTCGTTTATGTAAAATAGACTACCTACCGCTAACAGGGTACACAATGGGAACAAAAAATGTACCCACGTATGATAACGCTAGGATTTGTGAAATTTCTCAAATTTTAATAACAGAGTAAAACTGGTTCGTACGTAGTTATTAATTAAGACGGGAATGCCACGTTTGAGTAGTAAGTTTGGAGAGTTTCTTACACTGTCGTATTTTGCATGCGTGACATGGCTTCAAGCTGGACCGATTTTACACTCAAAATTATGCTATATATAATCAGACACGACACACGACTAGAGATTGTAGGTAAGATGCATACATGATGTAATGATGGTCACAATTATTACGACGAAAGAACTTGATAAGTACAGTCACATTATAAAGTAGCTTAAAATCATCAAGATTTAAACTACTGGAAATTCTAGCTTTAGCCCACTTCTTTGAGGTCCCTTTTTATCCACAGCTAGAAGAAGCTAAATCATATAGTAAATTTTATACCATGCTCTTGTAAACTTATAAACACTCGTCATCGAATTGTTTGCACAGTTGCCCTGTTGGAAAAAATGTAAATGGAATGTTCAACAATGGACTATTGTATTAGCTACCATATGAAGTCCCACTTCTTTACCGGACTACCGACCAAACGGTCCATCGCATCTTTTGTAGACAGACAGGGTTGTGTTGCGTTTATTTTGATTAAATCTAATTCAACATGCAAATAATGCTGTCTGTCAGCTTGCTCGTGCTGCTTCTCCTCTCTCGCTGTGCTGTAGATAAGCCTCTCGCATGTGAAGTCAAGTAGGGTAAAACGAGAACACACACAAAGTCGTCCATTTGCACACAAGACGCATAGCAAAACATGGACATATACCGAGTGTGTGGTTGTGTTATATGAATCTTACACTGCTTTATAGCAACCTGATTCTTTGCTCATTTTGTGTAGCAGAAGCAATTTTTACAATCCTTTGCTCCACACGTATTTAGTCGACTTTAATACCAAAACCAACAGTGAAATAAAGTTTTAGATTGCTCGATTTCTTTCCATCAAAACTAGCCATCAGCCAGGTAGCATAATGTAGCGGAGCCTATTTTGTCTCATCGACGGCGGCAACGGCAACAGTAGCAATGAACATTTTGCCATTTGCAATTGAGGAGAAGACAGGTCTTCTTGTCATTCATTATTCCAAACACTCAGCGACATATCATCGCGCTGAGTGAGAATGTGTCGTTTTTTTCAAAACAAAAGAAACGAATAGAATACGTGCATACAGACGAGGCAAGCGAGATAGAGTGAGTAGATGATGATGAAGAAAGGAGGCTCGCTCGGTGAGAAGAGAACTTGCTTCTAGTCGTTTTGTATTCATACAACAGAATGCTTTCCTTGATTAATGTTCAAGCGTATGCATGTTATCTTGGCTACACAAAAGGGGACAAATCGACTTGTCTAATAAGCCTGTCAACCTTTATGCAAATTCACTGAAATATATTAACATTTATTTTGCTCCTACATGCTTAAACCCCTCTCCTCACTCAGCAGCACAGTGATACAATTTACCTTTAGCAAACTAAAGTGGACATGTGTCGTTTCGTGTACACAAAGGGTATATACTAGTACGAATGAAAACTTCGATTTTGAATTCTTGAACACAGCAGTATTTCCTTCTCTCTTCTTTAGAATGATAGTTTATTATTATAGATATATACTTGTCATTCTTCTCGATTTGATCAAGCCCATTGTCAATTATTCTTGAGTACCTTGCTGACTTCTGTATGTCTTCATTCACCCTAGTGGTTTCGTTCGTATAGGAATTAACACTTCTTCAGCATTGCTTATAATGCAAAGACCAATATTTTCTTGATTATTTCTCAACACACCTGCGCCAAACTGCTTCATTTCAACGGAAATCTGCTAATCGATAACTTGTCACTCGCGAAAAGAGCATCATCTCATTGTATATAACTTAATGTCACATATAAAGCTTTCATCCAATTCTTGAAAATCGTGCTCAAACCAATTAAGTGCGTGTTGATAGGATCACAAGCTGTAAAATTGTGACACATGAATGGCTGTGCCAAAATTTTCCATTTATTTTATCTTCCCCTTCAGCTCTACGCAGTTATTGCTGACTGGCTGGCAGGAGTTGATGCTCCTAATCAAATAATGACGCATTAAGTTTGCACCTTTGAAATATTTTCCCATGCAGACCAAACATCACATAATATAATCACAGTTTTCATAATTTCTGTCATTGAACCCTGGCCAAACAAAATTGTTGTGAAAACGATGCTCTGTTAACATTGTAACCTTTTAATCTCGGATATTGGTAAAAAAAAATTAAGAAGAAAAAGAAAGTAAGAACACATAGAATTTCTATAGTGTACTATCGTACTCCCACATACAAGCCCAAGTTGTTGTGTCTGTCTGCATAAAATCCGACTGCGTGTAGGTCATGTGTATATAGGTACTTACTATTTCTATTCAGCATAGCAAAGAAGAACTTTCCAACGAGGAATATGATACGCAAAGGATACACAAGAAAATATTCAGTTCCAATAATTTCCACCAGCAGAGTAATTCAATTTCACCAAAAGGCGGAATTCTTTAGAAACTGCTTTATCTAAACTTTGAACCCTCAAATGTGCAATGTGAGTTGTTTAATTTTTTTCACCAAGGAATCTTCCATCTGTTCCGAACGTCGGAAAATATCAAAGTGAAATCGCAGCTCCTATTATAAACATAAGAAAGACTGAAAAGTATAATATGGGAAATGCACTATAAGCGGTATCTCCTTTTTGCGTTAGCAGCGAATTGCTGAACAATTTTTCACACCACGCAGCATTCAACCTAAAAACTCTTTCGTTCATATTGACTTTGAAACATTTTACTGGCTCATACTTTGATTGAATTTTTAAATTTAACTCGAATTACACACATTCTGATAAAAAATTACTCATTTTGATTAATCGAGTCAGAATACAAAAATATATAGGTAGTTTAGCACGTAAGCAAATATTTTGATCATAAATGTGCGTATCAATGAACGAATTCCTGCTAATTTTTTGAGCAATGAAAGTATTGAAATATGATCCTTAAACTACCCAGTGAAAAGGCCCAAAGGAACCGCAGGCAAACATAGGAAAAACAAACGTTGTGATGTAGTGTATAGTAATGTATAAAATGTTCATGCAATAATCATTAATTTTTATGCTTGTTACTACATTACACAAACACATAATAATAATAATATTATTCGTCAGTTGTTCAAGTTACATCTTTTCGGAGAGCACTGGGGTACTGACTAGGCAGTAGTCCACGTAGACGAAGAAAATAAAGTGTTGTAAATTATGGTTCAAGTTCCTCACTTTACTATATAACGCTCATCACACATTGTATATAATGGTTAGACGGTCGGCAGCTTTTACTCATGATAGTGATGCTATGTTGGCTAGCCATTTCGCATGATAATGGGCTCATTAAATCACATTATCACCTAGACACATGCTCATAATAATCTGTTAAAATGAGTGTGTGCGTTGTACAATGTAATAAGCATACACAAACATGCCACTCAAGAGATGTACTGCTGAATTACGCTAATTTGCCAACCTTTCAGAAGAACGCGTATCACATTTCATATGGATCATATTAAAAATTATAACTAGTTAAGAATTTATCAAAGGATACTCTAAACTGCATCTTGAGATGATGATCTCTTTGTATAAAGAGTGCCGAATTTGTTATCTATACCTATCGTCATATAGTGGTTTTTGGGAATGGACTGGTATTGAGAGTACGAGTACAATACAATCTTATGTCTAAGATCAAGCTATGATACCAATGGCTAATAATTATCATTCACAAAATGAGAGTATTGAGTCAGTCGCAGATTTTTCTTCCAAGGTGGAGTGGAAACGGATTGATTTATTCATTTGGCTTTGGGAAGGAATGGCTGGAATTTTGTTAAAAATTCCTTGTTCCTCGAAACTCTATCTGGGAAGAGTTTCGAGTTGCTACGATTTACCTCCAACATTGAAGCGAGCATGAGATAGATTTAAACATCATTAAATTGCATCGTATTCATTATACCTCTGTCAGTATTTTCCTTACCCCTACGAAGGTTTAATCATGCATACCTCCTAAATGCTTTCCTCCTTTTTTCTAATTGAATCGAAGAGGACATGTCTTTAAGCAGCCATCATCATGATCATGATCATCATGCTGTGTGTCTTGACTTGAGTTTCGCGTACGAGAGAGGGAAGTAGACTATTTACTTGCTTCAAAAGCCAAAGCCAACCTCCTGGCAAGTATGAAAAAGATGAATGCATTTGTGTACATGTTTTTAGTAGTTGAGCGAGGTGATCCGTGTCAGACAAATGGGTCCATATGGCACTATTTAACCCTAATAAAAGCAAGATGAAGAAGTGCCAGTGAGAGTTGAGCTCAGAGAGAGAGAGAGACGAACAAAATGCAATGTTCAAAGGCTCTACTAGCTCAATATCTGTGTTTGCCAACTGCTAACTATATACTCATGCCCCAAGTATTTTGAGCATCATCATCATCATATTATCTTGTGCTTCTGCTTATACATTGTAAGGAGACGCATACGCGCTTTAACATTTCATTTATCACAACGTAAAAAACTTTCCCCTGCTCTAAACTGCTACTAGAATTTGTGTCGACGACGTACACAAAAGTAAAGCATTTTCATCTTCATAATATAACATAATTATCATCATCAAAACACGGTTGGCATTCCCACTCGTTCTACAGTACACTATATGTACGCTGTATGGATGGGATATATGAGAGCAAACCTGCATAAATAAAATTTGAGCAAGCTGGCCCATACATTACGTACTTCCCTTTACGTTACATTACATTTATCCATCTATCTATAATTTTCTATTGAGCAGTAGAAACAGACAGAGCCAATTGAAAGGAATACTGTTTTTGCAGTATATACTTATTATGTGGGGATGATGATGATGAGAATAATTGTGTGTTCGCTGATATAGCCATTCATTGCAGTTAGTAAAACATTTAACGTGATCATTTATCATTCCGCAAAGATGCAGCTTAAAAGTTGATACCTACGTAGTGAGCGAGCACCCTGCAGAAATCCAGTAAATTCCGTCAGGATCATTTAACAACAGTTTAGTTTTTGATGGATATAACGTTAAATTAAATCCCATTTAAACAGTTCATAAGTTTTTATGACTGGAAAACAAATTAGTTAATAACATTATTAACACGTACTGCAAAGCATACGTTATTCTTTCTTTCCTAGGCTTTTGGAATTTTCATATAGTTTGGTCATTACTTAACCTACTAAACCTTTTATTTATCTGGTCTCTGATTACGCTTGTCGAACTGTTTCAACTTATTTATGGTGGCTGAAGGGTTGTATCTGCCACACATGGTACCAAGCAAATATCTTGTTCTTGCTGTCAACCTCCGTGACAGAATGAATTAACTTTTTAGTAATATACCCACTCCAAAACAAATTATGAATGCAATTTGTGACCTCCACAACCATGAGTATCACTTTGGTCGTTGACACTTTGTAGCTGTGAAGACATTTAAATTGTCTCGTTTGCTACGACGCAATTATCCAAGCAATAGACTCATTCCTCTTGTTGATGTAATGGTATAACTTATCCAGACTAAAATTGCAAATACAAGATGCTCAAACTTACTCTCATGATGTTCATGACAAAGTTTTAACTTAATCTTCAAGGATTATCCTATAAGCACTGTCATAAAACCGCTACCACAGCCAATATGGCAAACAAAAACACAAATTATGCAACCACAATCACGTTACATTAAAAATACAAACGATTTGTTTGCTGCTCAACTCATTCTAGCAACCCACAATCACCACACTAGACACTAATACACTTTTTGAATGCAAATGTTTTCAAAGCAATTATATTTATGCTTAATTTAGAGAATGGGATTAAAAACAGAACAATTGTGGCAGCCTAGATCAACTTAAAATGTTGAGCACTCACAACAAAGTCAAAATCAAAACTGATGTTAGCTTTTTAAGATCCAGTTAGATCAGTTACGATTACACATTGTAACTAAAACTTCCCATTTTATGATGATACTTTGTATCTTAGCTCTCTCTTTCTTCTTAGAATTTCTTGGTTTAAAAAAATCTGTTAAAAAGCATTAGATTTCTAGATCAGTGCCACCAACATTCACGGAGATAAGTATAAGAAAAAAAGGAGAGAGTGAAACTGACCTTTTTTAACAAAAAATCAGGGATAAAGGAGTAAAAAAGGAGTACAATAAAAATAAAGTCAAACGAAGGATTGAAGGATTCACCCTTACTTTATTATATGAGCACACTAAAAAAGGCGCATGTACAGGAAAAACACGAATGCACTCAAGTTAAACTTAACCCGTCATATTATTTTACTTCAGTTTCCTGAAGCAATAAATGTGAGCAATCTTTTTAAAAAATGGGACTGGGTACTTTTTTGAGTTCCTTTTGTTATTGCATGTTCCATTATAAGGAGGTAAAGATGAGTAAAATAAAATTTAAATTGTATTGTAAATACCTTAAATACTGTACTGAAGAAAGGGCTGTAAATAGAACATGGCAAAAATAGCATACTGATTTAGGAAGGAAACTACCTATAAGAAAAACCTTAAGGTAGAGATGCATTCATCGAAAATGTATTATATCATGGTCATATTATTATAGTTCATCCCAAAGACCCTTTCAGCATCAAAAACTAAAAGCTTACCAGACCTACGGAAATCCAAAGGGAGCCCAAATGTTATGCAGTTTGAAGAAAGAAACGGAATTGTTGAACTGATAGTATTATATCGACCGCCCAATAAACAGGTATGTTATAATATTAGGCAAAAAATTGATGTTAAAAATTAAAAATATGCGATTAAAGCTATCAAAGTTTGAGAAACTCTCAATGTAATTTAGATTACTTCATAATTAAACTATATCAATTTAAAAATAAATGAAATGTGGTGTTAATGTCGATATACGACAAAGTATAGTTCGTTTCATAAGGGAAGCTATAAAAAAATGTAACAACGACCTTTTGACAGTTGTGTTTGGTTTTTATGCATTGCTTATTTATAGAGCTGCACAGGTCTCACTTGCAAAGCAAACTGACCTTCTTTTACAACTTGCATCTCTTCACAACTTCACGACAATATTGGGGGTAATAATCATAAACCATTTGACTACCATTTGAGATACATATGCATTCAAAAAAAAACTCATAATATTCTTTCCTCGTCGGGATACTCCATGCTTAGTTAAAAAGTTATGTTATGCGCGTATTTTGTTGTTGTAAACCACACTTGTTAAATTAGAGAGACAAGTGCATTTATTCTGTGGGTAATCTGGCACATTACTTATATATATTGGAATGATTGTAAGCCACAATTCATTTAGAAAAATCATTAAAAAAATTAATAGAAGGTTGGTGTTTACACGGTTTTGTTAAAACAGGGAACTGCCAAAGGTAATTAAGTGGCATTGAGGGAAGTTACAGTACTACAACTGAAATGCGCTCAGATTTTTAAAGCAACTCACTACTCCGTTTTCTTGCTCACAATCTTTGTCAGCGATACGATGAGCCATGCTCCGAATACAAAATGAATGAATAGAAGAGAGTTGTCCTTCATAATGTTGTAGATTGCACTGTTTCACTTGCAAGCAAGGAATATGAATAAGATTCGGAATGATGAAAGACTTTTTCGTCAAAGACTACCCTTCTTAATTTAAAATCTTGAGGGAGACAACGACGACGGATGCGATGTGATATGAAGAAAAAGTGCGACAGTCACAAACCAACTACCCAATCTAAAATCCACCTCACACACTCACGTGTACTTGTTATATCTTATGTAAATGTGGGAACCACGAGAAAAGACAAGAATGCTGAATGTGAAATTTCTCTGGAGAAGAAGGCTTTACTATATACATGCATCCCTATCCATACGTCCATACGTAGTGTACCCATGTAAATATGTGTAGGGCTCACTATAGTACTAGAAGGGACAGCGATTTATTCAAATGACATGAGGCACGCCGGAACTAAAACGGTATCGCTGACAGACAACTACCTATTTGCAGAAATTCATTTGAAACTAAAGTAAAAGGAACGGATTTGACTTGACTGCCATTCATTCGAGCACTCTACGAATGAAAAGCTAACTGAAGTTGGCGTAACTGTCATCAGCAATGTGATGAGTTTGGAAATACCCATGTAGTTTAACCAATACTCACATGGAAGGTTCCAGATTGGAACTCGAAATGCTCTTAGCTTGCCATCGATGTCGTCCATACAAACGCAAGGTAATGATAATGAATGTGTAAGTCAATATGTGAGCAGTGGCTGTGGTTTTCACTTCTTTTTATCCTCTTCACCCTCACTCTTTTATACGCTGCTTCACTTCAATTTTAAAAAAATAATTGCAACCTTGCCCCTTAAATGAACACGTTCTAGAATTTAGAACAATGAAAAGTTTGATAAACAAATTGTGTTAGAAAAACTGATAAATATTCTCATCAGTATCATCTTCACTAACCCTGTCAATAATAATATAAAAACTGTATTTTGTCTCAAGTCTACGATACTTTTAAGAAAATAGGGCTAAAATACATGAACTCTTTTGCAGCTGGTTTCCAACTTTGTCTTGCATACTTACATTTTGATATTACATCCACAGTATGTAAACGAATGGTAAATGCACAACAAGCGTGGTTTGTTTTTCATGGACTTTGATACATTTCGCACAAGAAGATTCAAACTTTTGATGATGGTGATGGATGACTAACAACAACGGACATATACATGTATCCCATTCTAGCGTATATCTTTCTCCCTTTCGTGAATTTAGCTATACCTTTTCCCTTCTCATTTCTTTCGTCGTGATAATATTGTTAATGCATGACATGGTCTCAATCAACTACACAGCCAACAAAAAAAAGAGTCTAAGTGAAAATCCAAAAAAGTCGAGCTAACTTGCATTTTTTCTTGACTTGGCTTCGTGATGAATGACAAAATCAATATAAAACTAATACTACTACTGAAAACATGTAGCGTAGCTTCCGTTTGTTTTTCATATAGGCTCATTGGTTTGCTCAACACACTACGTATTTTCTTGGAGGCATTTCCTCGTTTACTAGGAGCGAGAAGAGTCAACCAAAAATTACAATGTATAATGTGCACACTACTTGAACTTTAAAACTCTTCTTTTAAGTTGAGTGCATGAATCACTTTCCCTCAGCGCAGACCGTTCACTATGCTTTTAACCTCCATTCCATTATATTTGAGTTTAGCATGAAGTAAGCGGGACCAGCTATCAACTTGGATGAATTAGGTCTCCACATGCGCTACTACTTTTGTAAAAGCAACGATGAAATCGTTCCTTGCAGACTCTTTCCATGATTTGTCAATATATGAGTGTGTGTTCAGGATCAACCAAAGTATGACGTACAAAACACCAACACAATTTGAAGCTAACGAAAACAAAGAGTTTTCTTGTAGGCACGTAAAGTTTCTATGTTGGTTTTGGTGCAGAATGGTTAGGATTATGAAAGCTAATGTTTGAATGCGATTTTTTTAAAAAGAAAAGCCTTAGAGTGATCACGAAGCAAAAATCAGAATGGCAAGCAGAAAGGTTACAACAATGTGGAAAGAATATAAAAGTTATAGCTTACCTGATGGAGGGTAAGGCGACGCTGAGATTGCATCTGGAGCACCATAAGCATTTCTAATGCCATAGGTGTCATGAAAATTGGCCGGGTCAACGGAAGGTCTTCGATCATCTGCGGCTGAAACTGCTGCAGCAGCAGTCAAATAAGATACTGGCTGACCATGAGTGTCCATATGACTTGGCACACGGCTGGGATAAGGGTAGTTACACCAACTCTGAGCACCAAATGCTGCTGCTTGACACTCACTGATTGATGAAGGTGCTGGATACTTGTAATCATTGGGCCAAAAAGGAAGTGCATGACTGCCATGGTGCCCGTGCTTTCGATCCGCACCGGGGGTGTAGTAGGCTGCTGCTGCCGCTGCTGATGAACCATTGGTGTGCCGTAAGGGTTGGGTTCAAACGACGATACTTGGTGAGCTGCTGCTGCTGCTGCCGCTGCTGATGCACTGGATGAAACCGTTCCACTATTACCGCTACTGCCGCCACCTCCACTTGAACCACCACTTAATGATGTGTCCACTGGTAAGGACCCTGGATAACTCGACCACGCTGAGGTGGACGAAAAAATTATAAAACAAAAACCGTTTGATTTTCTTAGCTTTGTATACGAACTTACTTGGTGGTTGTATGATCCTTCTAAATAAATGTGTATGGTTCTTTTTTTGGCATAGTATCACATTGGATTCAAACCTATTACAACTTTTTAGTAATAGTAATTTTTTGTTGCAAACTATACTATATAACTACATCCCTGTACATGTCATTTACATAATAAAAAACCATGTTATATGTTGAATTATTATTATTAGTCTGTTAAAGTCTTGTTATTTGTAAAAAATAAAAGGTGAGGTGAAGCAATGTGAATATAAATTAAAAATTCAAATCTATACAAATAGATTTGAACAACAAACCTTGCTTTATTATACACATACTTAAAATAATTTAATCTGACCCATGAGGAAAATGTGCGATAATAAATGCTACTAATAATGTGTAAAATGTTTCTAAAGTCAAAGAAATTGCAGAAAGACGACTCATGTTTGCATGTCTAGTTTGTGCATTATTTGACAATGTTTGCAAGAGTAGTAAATGTGGCTGTTGAATATAAAGCAAATTGATATTTTTTTTCAAGTAGTATTAATAGAAAAGCTCTCTAACCGGCAGCTGCAGAAGTGTGTCCCCCATAAGCGAGACTACAATTGGAGGCTCCAGTAGCCACTGCCCCACCACCCGCAGGGCCCACAGTAATCTTAAGCTGGGATATGAAGGGGTCCCGTGTTCGAGGCCGCAGAAGGAGAAGAATGTGAGCTCCCATTCGACAAAGACAAGGGCATAGAGGAAACTATCGGAGAGGTTGACTCAAGTTTAATGGTATTATTATTATGATTATATGGTGGACTTGTTGTTGATGAGATCGGAGTGGTTGCTGATGAACCGCCAGAGGATGAACTGCCTCCTCCACTTCCACCATTTGCTGTACCACTGCCCCCTCCGCCACCTCCACCATCATCGTATAAACTTCCATTCATCATGTTTATGCGACCACAACTCAAACTGGAGGAAAGTGGGGGCTCTAATACCCCTCCTGAGGCTGAGGCAACTGCTCCTGGCCCACCTTCACGCAAGCAAGTAAATAACATTTTGTCTGACTTTGAGTTTTCACCTTACTTTTATAAAATAGTCTCTGTTTCCCCTGACTCGCGTCTGAAGGACACGAGTATTTTAGTCACTAATTCTAAGAAAATTAAATCACGTTTTGAGATCTACACCAGTCTGTAACAGATTCGTTAAAACGGTTTTGCAACCTTCTTCACCATGTTTTTATGCAGCCTGCATTGCATATTTATATAGTTTATATTGCGAAGTAAATACTCCGTTTTCTGTGCAGCCCCTTTTTTTCTTAAGATGTGGAGTTAACAACAACTCTTCTCGTCATCCTTTTTGTACTTTGCCTTTCGTTAATTAATGCAAAAGTTTTCGCACACTGATAAGCACAATTTCTAAATGTTGCACACTTTACAACGCTGCTACTCTTCGCTTTCCACGTTAATGAAGCTGATGCACAAAAAAGTCAATGGTACTCCTGAGCACTGTTCGTTTTTGCTCGTGTTTAACTGTCTACTGGCAAGAATTTTTTGCACACAAATGTTTAGGTCAGCAGAAACAGCTACTTTGTACAAAAAAAATGTTTGTCTTCAATTTGCATGTATTCAATTATTCATCTGCTGCTAATTGATTATCAATTACTCAGTGATTTCCATTTTTCTTCCGTTATCGCTGCATCGAATTTACATTTAGCTTCTTCCCTTTTCTGCATATATGGAAAAATCCAATCTGCAATTCAGAGATACAGAAAGGAACACGAAAAAGGTTTACAAGTGACAATTTTATGATTTTGATTGCCTTTCATGGTGAACTATCGATGAAAAATTTTCATCACAGATCAACATTAGTAGTAGTATCATCATTTAACTAAACAAAAAGTAGCGAATAGCATATTACTTAAGACAAAATTTTTTGAAAAATTAAAAAAAAATTGATTTCTCAGTACATGGAAGTGCCGGTCGATATTCTTTACTTGCTTGCTGAAGACTTGAATCAGAAGATGAGTATAACAATCATCACAAAAATGATGGCGTATATAAGCTTCAGCAAATAAACGACGCTTGAAAAGCAAAACAAAAAATATCTTAAGCAAAATGATTTTTTAAAAAGTACAGCTAATGTAATATGTATATTTTAACAACAGCACACTGAAAAGCGCTCAGTTTTGTCTACCATATCCATTCACTCTCTTATTCTTTTAACTAATCTTCCTGTTTATTTCAGCCCTTTGCAATGAAGTTGAGCGCGCATTGCTTTGCCATAAAAACAAGTTTTCTCCTTCCTTCGTTTCATTTCATCACATCCCATATTGTGTTCATCGCATCATCACCACCACAGCCACACTAGCATCAAAATCAGAAGTTGCTTGCAGTTCAACTGGCAGCAGCAGCAAACGTTTGTACATGTGTACCGACCGACTCAAGTAACCTAACGCAACGCAGCTTTTCCTTCAACAAGTGAGTCTTTTCGTATGATTCCACTTTGGGTTAACAGAAGAAGAGCTACTCAGTATATCAATCACATTTTGAAGTGTCGATTTTTTTCTAATTTTTCAATAAAGGATCTTCGTGTGCTTCTTTACCATCAAACGCCAACCCATACCTACAGCCAGCAGCAGCAAATGCCTACCTGACTGCTTGCTTTTTGCTTAATTGATTAAAATTTTTTGGCAAAGTGATTTTCCTTTCGTCTTGTTTTCCTCTTTCCTGACAAGTATGTGCCGTCATCATCATCATCATCGACATACGTGCATGCAGATGTTCGACTGATTTGACTAGCCATTTTTTAATAATCAATAGAATCCTGCTTAAATATGTAAAAAGTCCAGTAGGACATTTGCAATCGTGAATTTGGGGCTAGACTAGAATGAGCTACTTTAGGGTTCTGCTAGAAGGAATAAGTCAAATGCTGCTGCTGATCATGACATGATGATGATGATGGTGGTCTGCATTTTTATTATTAAAATGCGTGAAAAGTTTCAAATGCCACCAACCATCCAATGTTTTTCATGGTGGTTGACTACACGCGCAGTGTCTTATGAAAACAATAAGGACGAATTACATTTTTCAATGAGCTTTTTGTTTCGTCACGTATGTACTAATTATCTCACGCAGAGGAATATCTGAAGGTCAGCAGTGCTCATGTATGCAACCAACCAAGGGACATTTCTGCAGTTGCGTACTGCGTACAAATACGAGTTGATCAATCGAATTGTGACAGTGTTGATCACGATGAAGACGAATTACTGTGAGCCGAAGTCATATTTCATTTCATGCAAGAGAATATGGAATTTGTAATCTCGGACACAACAGTACATGCTCAAAATTGCAATATAAAATCATTTCACGATACATTGGCTATAAGCTTATTGTATTATGAAAGTAAATATTGCTTCTGAGCCTCTCAAAATAAGGACTACCAGAACAGTAAACGGATATCACGATATGACATGACAGTCATGCCGATTGTCAAAAGAAAAGTAAAAGGCGGCTCAACTACTGACTTGACTCTCTGTGTAGTTGCAAGCAACAAGAGTTGTTGCTTTAACTTACTTAATAATATTTTGATTTTCAGCTTGATGTTTTCATCTAATTTATTGGATCAGAGTCATGTGAAGTCAGCAGGAGTGCATTTAATGCAATCAAGCTTTTCTTGAAAGCTTTTCAGCGAGACTCAGCTGCTGCCTCATTTTTCTATGTTGTCTGTCGTCATCAACTCATTTCATCTTTTTCTGTTTTTACTTCTGTCTCATTTACTTGCACATCATGACGCTTTGCTGATTTTTTCCCATTTATACTTTGGCTATCGTTCTTCATTTCTACCATATATTTTTCTTGTTCATTCTCATTTAAAGACTACTTGAGCATTGGGACGAGAACGATGGGATTGAAAAAAAAAGTTTCACAATGAATTTTTATTTACTGATCGTGCTTGATCTTACAGCTTGTTGTTTGTCCGAGAACACAATTAGCTTGGACGGGAAGAAGATCATGGAAAAAGGAGGAGGCTTTATAAATATTATTTGATAATCAAATGGGCTCCCTCTTCGTTGATCGTAATCATCCTCAACGTTGGTGATCAAACTGATCACCGAAGATCAGATCACAAGTTCAAGAGGAAAGACCAAGCCCCCGCTCACATCCAACTTTTATTTTTTTATGTTGATGATTTTCTAATAATGATATGATGATATTCCTCATGAATGTTGGTGGCTGCTGCTGTTGAATGCGTAATCAGTTTAACAAATAGTTTTTGCGATCATGTTTGCGGCTGGACGTGTATTATGCATGTGAGTAACGAATGAAATACAAATCTTCTAAAGTTTGTATGTAACATCGTGTAATATAAAGGTTTATATCAGTAAGCATGTATGTTATGCCCTTAACCTATACAGTTAAAGTGGACAACTGCTGGGCAATATTATGTGGCAATTAACATGGATATAAAAGATTTAAGGGTCATTTTGAATGAACTTCACAGTAGTTAACAAGGAAATTATGACCACCTCACATGCTTGCATGCTGCACTCACTTTAGAGCTTCCTCACAAAAAACTGCAGTTTTGATATTTCAAGAATTAGTTTTTTGAGTCGTTTATATGCAAAAGTTTAATTATGCAATTTTATTTTCAATGCAATATTTCCTGCAAAAATGTAGGAAGCAAGATAGAGTATAGATAGATACTAGATAAATGACGCATAGAAAGGCACCCTATGGCTTTCCAACTTAGATGGTTATCTGGAGAAACCCCATGGTGAACGATGCAGATTTTCTGACTTCTAAAGCGTTTCGACACAGCTTCGTGGCCTGATAGCCGTATTCACAGATATCAACTTTCTTATATGATGAGTAGCGGGCTCCTTGCAAAAAAAACAACCTGTTTGCTGCGAATCCCCATTATTTTATCTATTTGATATTGAATCATTAAGGAAGATTCGGCGCAAATTCTTCAAACTACCTACCTCTAACAGTAATTGTACACCGAACGCATGTGACTAGAAAAGTAGGCACATTACTTTATATTGCTTCAAAATAGGGGTATATTTATTACAAAAACAAGCAACACACGACGAATCAAAAAAAGATGTATTCAAGATTCGAAAATACGTAATATACATACTTACGTATTATTATTATGATGCTCAGGTGGTATAAAAAATCTATCGGGCTGTCAGATCAGTTTAGCTTGTTTGTTGGTAAAAGGAAGTCAGTACATTATAAAATAGGTATAACAAATGACTGACTCACACCCCTGCTGCATAACATCGTCTCGTATATATTTATATCAAAATATGGAAGAGAGAATATGCTTGCATTTACAACACATATAGCTGTACCCCGGTATCTACTACTAGTAAAATTATCCAAACTGGGTTCAAGTCTTGATCCCATCTCAACCAACGATCTCAAACAAATGTGTATGCACCGTAAAATACGCAAGAATATAAATGCTTCCTAAATAAAACGGAACCAGATACAATGCAACAAATATCACATACGGCAGTAGTGAGTGGTGTGGGGTGAGTCGAATGTAATGAATTATCTATCTAACGCTTTGCTGAGTCCATCAGTCATTTTGGATCCGCCGTTTTGAGATTTGCGATGATGGAAAGTTTGCATTATATTTCATTTTTCTGTGTTCTCATATAACATTACCAAAAAACCTCAGCTCGACAGGTATAAAGCGAAAAAAAAATTTGCAGCTAATGCAAGCAATTAACATTATTTGGTTGAAATATGTTGTTATTCTTTGACTGCAGACATAGCGGTAGCAATTAGTCTTTACATTTTTATGTACGTACTATATTAAAGCAGGTCTTTCTTGGCACAAGAACTTTTGAAAGCAGTGCAGCGAAAAAAAGCATAAAAATAATGAAATCGATATTGTTTTTGATCGCACACGCAAAAAGTATTACACCTATATTTTCTAGTAGCAAGCAGCAGCGTCATGCTTACTATCCTGCCATTCTTCAACCTCAAAACGCCAAGTTTAAGTTCATGTCAGTATAATTATTTCAGGACTTTAGTATTTTTAGTGGCTTGTTTTGTTATGTGTGGTTATGGAGTAGTGTAAGAAAGAATGGAAATTAGCTGTTGAGTCAGGAATTTATAAATGAGATGAAAATAATGCTCATAAATATACTTTTATCTGTGTGTGAGTGATGCTTTAGAGGAAAAAAGTCAAGAAGTATATATTTTACAGTTTGACCTTACGTACCTAGATGCATTCATATACAGACTGAGTGGACGATAGCGCTCGCCCTGATCACCAAACCATCAGAGCACTGTTCAAGCGATAAATTTATAGGTAGAGTAGTTCAACTTGCAAGAAGTTATAGCTAGTCACCCGAACTATATCAGATTTGACTTGGTGATTCTCTTCAGGAAGGAAGGATACAATTTTTTTCCTCCCTCGTTTGATCCAGGAGTCCGATAATACTCTTTGGCTATGTTAACTAGATAGATGTGTTTACTTTTTCCACGTAGAATAGAGTTTAGATAATTTTCGGGTGCATCGGCGTTTTCTATTTAGCAGCTGCAGAGAAGAAGAGAAGGAGTGTGAATGTAGCTGTATTCCGTGTGCTACAAGACAATGTACAACATAAGCTAAACACATGTAATAGATATTTACAAATTCTACAGTAATTACAAATGAACCACTACACTTTCTCATTATCTACAATTTAAAGATAACACAAGAGAAAAGATATAAACTACGACGAAAAATCTTTGAGATAGAGCAATGGCAGGCAGCAGCATTGATACTTTGTACTTTAAAAACGCGTTAGATTTATAAAAATGTTTTTCAGGTTTTCTGCTCCAGTGATAATTAAAAGCAGCAAAGAATATTATGAATGTTGAATTCATGTAACCATCTCTTTTTCTTAAAAATATTATGTTGCAGAAGAATAGGAGAGCAGCAACAAAAAAAACAGCATGCCAAATTAGATCAAACACGGAGATATTCAACAACAAAATGATACATAAAGCACGACCATAGCCAAACAACTTGAACTGACTAAAGACGGAAAAACATTTTTTCTAAACTGTAAATTTAATAAACTATTATTGAAAAATCAAAAACTTACAATACAAGTTATGCTGTTTAAAGTGGCAAAATTTATGTATAATTTAACTTTTAAATCCCATTTTTATGCTTACTCTTCTATAATCAGGCGGTTCTTCTTCTTGCTACATTACCCTAAATAGTTCAATGTTGTTTAGAATATACTGGTCAATTTACAGTCTGGTGAACTCTTCGGCTTTTCTTTCGTAAGTGTGCATTTATAATTACATACATTCCTGAGCTAATATGTTCCTATTTCAGGTTTCAAACGTTGCATTTTTTCCATTGACTCTAAATCCCGAGTTTCCGTCTTTTATCATGATGCTCAAAACAAATGTGCAATAACATTACGGGTATATACATTCTTAATAGTACTCCGATTCGCCTTTATCATAATCATTAAGTAATTTTGTAAAAATAAAGTTTCTCTAAATCCCGAACTGGAATAGGATTTCCTCATCAAGTTAGCCTGATTAAATATTACGAATAATTAACAACCAACTAGGGTGGTATTCCACTTTTTGAAGTAAAATTACTGAAAGTTTGGTAAAAATTTGCTAAATTTATCATAGAAATGAATGCAACGGGTTAACACAAGCCGGAATCCTTCAAGAAAACAAACACCATAACAGTTTGGTCTTCTTCCTAATACTCAACCTGCTTTTTTTTTGCTGTCAGACGTTTTTACACTTGAAGTTCCGAAAACTATGATGGGTTACCCGTGCATAACCAAAGGAAATGAGTGAGTAGTCATCGCATGAAATGCGGTTTTACAGAAAGTAAAGCCAGAGTAGAATTGAAATATTATGTAGCAAGTGAAAAAGTAAACACACCGATTAAAACAATTGAAGGTGCAATGTTTTACATAGCTTACGTTTTTTACACAAGAATCAAGTGTAACTCAAGGTAGTAAGTGTTTTTATCTGTCTTCTTCAAAGTTGGTAATCAGTTCATTAATGACCATGCATGTTGAAACTTTGTATAGGTTTTTACTTGCGTTATGCCAATTACAACATTTAACCTTTTGGCCAGAACTCATTACCCGCATTATTGCGGATTATGTGCCAGAGCTATGCCGAAATGTTATAAGTATGTAGGTATATACATACTCGTACCTATATACATTGATTCCTTCGAGTATTTAAAAAACTATAAGCTTGTGGATGCAGGTACTTAGGCGCGTAATATTATTATTATCAAGTTCAGCTCATTTTCCGTCACTGCATAAATCCTTCCTGACTCTCTACCTTGGAGCATCTGATCGTTCTCCTCAGCTTTGTTTAGCTCAGCGCTGGTTTATATCTATTTAGGTGCATGAGCACGGTAGCTCCTTGCTCGTATCGTTACCTACCTGCTACAGGTTTTATTTTTATTGCACCCCAATAAATATATTTTTACGCAGTTCTTGAACCATTATGTTACTTTCTTATACTATATGGTATATTGCTTCGTCCTTAACCCTCCACTGCAATAACATCAAACCAAACATGCTTGTGTTCTCATAAAAAAAGTGTACCACTTCAATAATAAAAAATTATCGCAAAATGTGTCAGAAATGTGAAGTTTTGCATAAACGCCAATGACCAAGCAAAGAATAATACAAACATAACATAACACTGAAGTTGTAAATTAACAAGGATATTAAGCAAACAATCCCTATTAATTTTATTTTTCTTGAAAAAAAACCCTAGTCAGCAAATATAGGAGCGGTAAGAAAAATCCTATGAGATTATAAGTTTCTGATTTTTCTTCAGTAATAATAATAATAATAATTGTGGGTATTAAGGTAAAAGGGAAGCTCTCAAGTTGCGCTTCTATGTGTGTGCGCGCGGTTGAGCAGGTTTTATAATCCGAACCACCACCACCGCACACATCACATCACCATGCATAAATCAGTTCATGCAAGCATTAATACCATCATCAGTAATACTCCTCTTCCTTGAGGATTTATAATGTGAGTAAGGATTTTAATTGCTTTATTATTTTTCACGGTGTGGCCTATCAATAAATCCTGCTGCTTATGAAGTTAATTTTCATACCCCTTTCGCATATCTATGTACCATCTACATCATGCAAAATACCAAACTACATAACACATTTAACATACAATTAATCAAAATGGCATTCTGTACAAACTTTTGTTGCTGCATGATATACACACATAATATAATATTCTTTGCAGAGATACGGACAAGCATAATAAATTCAGCTTTAAAATATAGCTTGCATGTATGAACAATAGTAATAAGCGTTGCTGCTGACTGCTACTGCTTTGCTATGTTTACAAGAAATGTGATCGATAGTTCATTGTTGCAAAAAAAGTAAAAAATAATTGATTTTTTATGTTATTATTTTTTGTACTGACCAAGACTGATTTAGAAGAGGATAATCTTGTGGAACGACCAAACCAACACGTGTATGTGTGGAGAAGTGGGAGAAGAGTATAATATGCAAGAAGTGTATGTTGTCGACTCTTTTCCGAAAAAGGAGCCTGAGGACTTGCTCTCTTAATATTCTTTTTTTTGCTGGTGTTTATATAGTGGTGTGGATTAGATTGAATTGAATTGCAGTTATAAACAGTAAAATAACCACAACCACCGCGCACGTTACGTTGAGGGAGACGATTACGATCCGATTCGCCACAGGCTTTTATGACTTTTTATTGTAGCTTCCGAACTTGTGATGATGTGATGTGAGTCCATTGAAGGTTGTTGTTGTGAAATGTGCTGAACCGTGTGGGGGTAATGAAGGTGCTCATGAATTCTCTCTCACTCACACACTATATATATATACCAGGTTATAAAGTTGATGCACCACAACCATATATATAAAAGCTCTACACACTTTCAGCTATTTTTCAATTTCTCATGCAATTGTCCACTTAGCACATGATATACAGTTATTGTTATCACTTGTGCTTAAAAATAGATACACAATGATAATCTGCGTCTTTTATGACTACTTTTAATGTTATACCCTTATATTTGTGTGTAAAATATGGTGTTTCCTTCACTCTCGTTGTATTGATTCAATTTGCTCAACGAATTAATTGGTAATTGCCAGCTTTCCTCCAGGGTGAGAAGATTGATGTTTTACGGCTTGCTCAGAAAATACTCGGTATTTAAACGGGAATGATCGTAATTATTCCCCCAGTTTTTAAACAAACTAACAAGAGCAATCAAAATTCACACCATTCACTCAGTTTCCCGATAATTCATTCTTTGGAAGTACTCGCAGTTACAATAAATCCCCTTTTTAACTACCAGACAGAGAACTGTGGGCTTTGTGTATGCACCTCACCAACAATTACAATAGTATATAATAACAGTGTATATAATATCCAAATGATGCACTTTTATTACTTGCACTCTATAATTATGCTCTTTGCAATCCAACACATTTTTCAGTTTAATACTTTCTTTGAGAAAAATGAGAGATTTCCGCTAGTTTCTCAAGCCACTTATTATTCCGAAAAACGTTGAGTTGTCCATACATACAAATCCCTTCACACTGTTCTTTGCTTGCATACATCGTCATACTGCATTGTATAGCTTGTACTTGTCTCTGTACTGTGCATATTCTGGTATGCACAAAAGGATTGAGATCCACACGGGGCAACCAGCAATTCGACAATGATGATGATGATGACGATCATGTACAAGGACTAGCTAGGCAGTATAGAGAGCAGTCTCCGTCTTTTCTCTGCGATTTTGTCTAATTGGCAATTTTCCCCTTGTTTCAATTCTCGTTCAACAAAATTTGCTTTGTATATATAAAACATTTAAAATTTCGGAGAGGAAGGATGGTTGTGTATAAATGTTTATCGGTAAAGTTTTTATGGTTTTATTGCCAGTGAATCAGTGATGATATTTTCACTCGGCATGTGTCCAAAAACTCACTGACAATAAATTATTGCATAAGAGCAAATTAGATTTACTAATATTGCCAACACTTGGCTTGGGAGCCCAGAAGACGTTTTGATAACCCTTTTAATGTCCATATAAAAATTAATCTTTATGCATCCCAAAGACTGATAGGTGATCCATTGAGAAGTGTTCGAGTTGGAGAGATGTATTTTTAATGCCAAAATATCAGCTGTCCCTTTTCTCACTTGGTTTGAAGTGAATTCTTGATCACTGCTTTCTCGTACTTTTGTGTGGAGTACAACAACGGGACAATCATCCAGAGTTGTAATTGAATTCGAGTCAAGACAATGGGATGGGATTAGGTATACGTGAGCGTATACAATCTAATATGCAAAGCCTTCCCCCTTCTGTCTATTCTCCTCCGTTCCAATTTAAAGGTAATAAGTTTGTAAGGAGATGTCCGAACAGAGGTGAAAATGGTAAATGGTAATATAATAAAAATGAGATGAGATGATGATGAGAAGAGGCAACCAAAAGCCAAACCGCACACGGCCGGACTTCACTTCACTCTTTACACGGCACACCACACACGCATTTTCTTAAAACTGACAGTTGGACCTCCCTTCGACGTAAGACAGTTTTCTCATTGAATGGCCACACTTCTTCCAGTCTTTCTTTTTTTGTTTTCCTTCGACCGCTTATCACCTTCTTCTCATTTCGCCCAATTTTGAAAAGCTTGAATGAGTAGAGTAAGCACACCAAAATGGTATGTCATACTATATTATTTGGGCCGATTTTATATCAGTTTATTGTGAAAGATTTGTTTCACAAAATTGTTTTTGCTCTGGAGCACGTTTTTTTACGTCATGTGAAGATTATTACTTTCTGATCACATTGGTAATTTATGGTTCTTTCACTTTTATGAAAAGCCCTTTGCGTTGATTCGGGTCGGAAGCATGGGACCGTCTCAAGTTTACCAATAGCTTCTTGCTCAACACAACACTGTTGTTGAGGGCAAAACAAAGTTTTCATGTGAGTTCCATGAATTCTTTGCGAAATGTATGTTTGATGGGTGTCCAAATTTTTTTTGGCTATATTGTTTGTTGAATACAATGTCGTTACAGGGCAGCTTTCTGAAATTTTGCCGAACAATAATTTTCTCTCCTGCTCTCAGCTTGAATGAAGTATGGTGTGTTTCGTTCTACTAATTTTTTCTAAGCTTCGTATATGAGTTTTATGTAAACAGGAGATGCCTTAAGCTTTCTTGTGTACGTGTGAACGTACATACGGATACTGATACAAAGTTGAGCCGTGAAGACGATCTGAGTTGAAGTCGAGTGAGCAAGCCAACTTCTGCTGCTACTGAGAGAGCAGCTCTTGTTCAATTCTAAGCAACGTATATTATGGTTGGTTGCAAGCTAGCTCGTTCTCGTAAGTTTTTCCGTGTTTGCTTTGCTTTGCCTTTGCTCGTTCTACCACCAACATCCACCACCACCAAGAACAAAATCCTTACAAACTTACTGTGGATTTAGACTTTTCTGCTACAATGTTGGATGAACACCCTTCCTCCTCTTTACAGAAAGCAACTGTTTGATTGACACTGCTTGCTTTACTGGTTCACATGAGAGCTTTTGCTGCTGGGCTGAGCAATGGACTGTATTTATTCGCCATAGCCTTTAAGGCTAGCCTGACTTTGATCAAATATGAGCAATGCTTGGTTTGGCTGAAAAAAAAAGAGTGAAATATCCGTAGTGAAACTGACGCTGCCCAAAAAATACACATATACTTCTTAGACTTTGATGTGTGCGTCATCTCAACCTTAAACTAAATGAGTGCATGAAATAGTGATAATTGCTTATGTATTACTAAATATATTAATCGATTGGAGAATGCATAAAGCCCATCATATATTGTCACGTCAAAAAACCTTCAATTCAAAGGGTGGGAAGGTGATTCACTCTCAGAGTTCAAACCAACGAAATACGACACTCTGGCGTAAACAGTACCCTCAAAAACGATGCGGTGATACTCAAAGAGTTTTTCCAGGAATTTTCATACCAGGTTGCTTTTGACTTTTGATAGTATGTATTATGCATTATCCAAAGTAAGATGCCAATATACGTACATTGGTGTAACGTCAAGATACTCAATTGATACAGCAATAGGTTAAATTATGTATACTATGAACTTTTAAGAGCAAATCGTCTGTCAAAGATTTGCATTGTTTGGAAATTCGAAGAAATGACTGCTATGAAATACACGTACAGTGCATGCGCTTACGCATATATAACTTTCACTGTCTGTCAGTGACCGACCGTCACACTGCTTTATAATCAGGTAATTTTGAGCACGAGGAAAGTGTTATTAAATCACAATAATAATTATTATAGATGCATTTGATTACACTTGCATTACCCAACAAAGTACATAAAAGGTTCGCAAATAGTATAAAAGTGACGGCTGCTACCAACCGCAATCCCTACTACATTGCATCAAAAAAACCATAAATACTGCTTGAAAACTGCATGACCACTGACAACAAGTAATATTAGCCTATTCAAATCCCTTAAAATCGAAAGTTTACAGCTCTTCCAGTGTCATAAAATAAAGGTGCAAAAGTTGCATATTTTTTACAAGTTGTGCAAAGAAATGCAACCCAAAGTACTACTAGTGAAGGAGTAGTAAAGCCATTAAAAAACCAACAAAGTCAATAGACTCCCATTCATAAAAGAAACAAACGAGTTTTTAAACGGTTCACCAGAGAAAACAGTGTACACTACTTGCATTGTAGTAGTCGTAGTTAAGTAACCCTAAAACTTTACGCGAGAGTCAATGTTTCGGACGAAATAAATACATATATATATTGCTCTAGACAAAAAAGAGTACTTCTCAATTGACTACTCAATAAAAACTCGGCTCAAATGGCCCTCTTTTTGCATATATACGTCTATTAGGTATATTTAAAACGCATCAAAGTCTACATGTACATAGATACATAAGCGGGGAGTCAACGGTGCGATAGCAGCGACTTCCAGTGTTTTATGGGTTTGTGCATTGAACATCTACCACCATTATAGGGTTCTCAAAAACAAGAAATAGAATAGAATCGTAGAATATGCGTTAAATCCTGTGTAGGTGGTTTAGTATAGAGGCAGTGGTGACGGAGATGACGATATTAACAATGAGAGTTTTCGTAATCTGTCACATATTGATAATGTATTTCGCATAATATTTTGCATCTCGGTATAATAATGGTATATTTTCCAAACTTACCATGTACGTTCCTAGTGGATGGAAATGGTGTTTGATTGGATTTCTATGAGATTAATTATTTCAAGCCTTCCTAAAGGGTGCTGATATAAAGGAAATAGGCATTGTAAGTGGTTGTGTAATTATTGAAATCAAACTGACACCATATTACGAACGAAAATTTGGACTTTTCACCGTATAGCGGTGGTTCTGTTCATTTTCAATGCAGGATGCAATTTTAAGCATTCTAATTTGCATATCTATATCAAGTATAATGCTGACCGGATAAAAATAATACTTCGGACTGCTGAAACGGGCAACTAATGATGATTCATTCACTTATCGTTAGTCGCACGTACACGATTAGTGACCCTTTTGAAAATGTACTGTACTACTGTCAGTGTTATTTAGGTCCCGCAAAGTTTACTGTAACTTAATTTCTGAAAATTAAGAATTTTTACCAACGAATGAAATATTGAAAACATTTAGATGTCGAAAGCACATGAAAATGTGAGATTCCTTGTGAACACACATAACATTGGATAAGAGCATAGTGACAGAGGCTCAGTGAATGCAAGCAAGCATCTCAGACAGTTCGTGCATATACAAGTCACAGCAAGACCTCGAGAAAGTTGAGAGTCGCAATTGGTGACATCTGTCTCCGTGATTTTGACATATTCTAGTTTCCTTTCTCCTCTTCCAAACGTACATCTTCGCATCTGAGTTTCTTTTAAGCTTAACTTAAAGACTAGGTTGTGCTCTCTTGCATTTGATCTCATGGTTCACTCAAATCCTAACTGACTGACACTCAAAAGTTCTGCATTTTTTAAATTATTTTAATAAAATTAAAATCGCATTCTCTCCACAATTCCGCATTACGGTATTTAGTCAGAATATATGCATAAAAAAGCTTCATATCAAGCATTTAAAACTTGATAACAACAAAAATATTCATAAATAAATGCATTTTTTAATTCTTCGAGAAAAAAATTTCTTGGATTTTTGAATTTTTTCAGTCAGTTTCATGGTTCCCTGATATTAATGATTTCACGAAAAATGAATTATCGTATCTACCTCGTGAAAGGAAACGCCTTGTTTAGTACCTACTTCTGTGAAACTTTAGAAGGCATCATCTCCATCACACCGTACAGCATTTCGTATATTTTACATTTTACAAGTCTACATTTCAAATCATCACACTGCGCACGCATACTTGCAGCAATTTTGTTTGCGTAAGCATAAACGATAATGGGTAATGATCCGTTCTAATTACTTTGTGTATATGTTCATAATTTCTTGCATTAATTTTCTATACAAAACCAAACTAAAACAATGAGCAATGGCTTGTCGAAGCATTGCAGGATTTAGCTCAAGCTTGAGAAACAAGCCAAAGCTGGATTGTAAAAGAAAACACTACATCAAAGTCAACCTTGCCGGGAGGAAGTAGGTGTGTATAACTCATTTAAAATATCAACGAGATTTTTTTTAATTCGAACACTTCATCTTTATCTGTAGGTATCATTTATGAAGGGATATGCCTGTGTAGAGCCATGCAAATAGGAAGACAAGCTTTCAAGAAGGTGCCACACAGCTGAAAACATATAAACACAACTTCACAGCAATAATATAGGAGTTTAGCCCTATTCAATTCTCCTTTACATACGTGTTGGAGATCTATCTGCAAGAAGTTTAATATTGTTATTGCACATTATATTTTTTCTATCACAATAAAACTTTTCCCTGACTTACTGCTTTATTACTGTTATTATGCATTGTGGATCAAGTTTTCCACCAGGTCATTATCACATCACATCGCCACTCACCACAACTATATATATACCTATACTCTGCATGCCACCACACATCACCTCGCCTGTCTTACAATTTTCAACTTCAATTTGAATTAACGTTTGCTACACGCGTGTGCAACAACACAACAGTAGCCAGAGTCCTACAGCGAAATCAGGTATTAATGAACTGGACTCATCCTCTATCATTTAGAAATCAAGAATCGGATCGTGTAAACGAATAAAAATGCGGTAATAATAATTATATGGTAGTATTAAGTAGGAACTTGTACAGCGTCAGCACATAAAAAATATGGAGCTGTACTCGCTTCCGCACATCATATCACCACCAAAGTATGGTAGAACCACCAACAATATAATAATAACCTAATCACAATTAATGCATGATGAGCAAGGTAAATAAATGAAGAGATTAAAATCTCCTAAACTTAAAACTGGATTCGAAGCAAAGATTAATAATAATTGAAGGTTTATTGAGGAGCAGAGAAATATTACTTCACTTCACCAGCAGCAAGTAAAACGTTGATATCTAGGTAGCTTTGATACAGAGAATATTATCCAAGATTAGCCAGTCAATTATGACTGCTTTGATACATCTATCTGACTTCTGGTTTGCGTGTACTTATTCGTGAGCTTTTTTGTAAGCCTGCCTGGATATACCGGTTGGCTTCCTTCTAGCCAATTGTGGTCACTTAACTATTTTCTAAAACAGTATATTAGAAAGATCTAATGGTCTATACATCCCAATTAACTCATTTTAGTTTACGGAGCCTTTTCTGGCTTGTAAAAACAATGGTGAACATTTATCGTTTATTGCCCTTCTCTGTATATAAATGTATATAAACACTGATGTGCCCGATTACGCTAATTTTTTGAAGTGGCAACTTTTCGCAATAACAAAGCATATAAATGTGTACTTAAATTTCTGCAAATGATCCAATTAGCAGATTTCAGCAAGCAATAGACATTGCATACAATACAAGCAAAGCGAATACTTAGTACCCCTACTTATCTCAGATTAGTTTGTTTTTGTATAAAGCTTCCAGATTTTTAAGCACGGGCTCTGTACAGTTGTAGTTACTCTGCAGTTTTCATACAAATATCACCTTTTCCACAGGCATGAATCAAATCCTTCTGGGTCAGTTTCTGTTTTTCTTGCGGATTACCACCTCCACGAATGCAAGATAAATTTATGACTAACGTCTCTATATACTTTTGAAGTGATGTACGTATTTGAAGCGTAGGTGTGTGTATAACCCTTAATGATTTACTGATACAGATCATTCTTTAAATTTATAATAGGTCTTTTAATGACAACTCTTTATCATTAGGTGTATATAAGGTTCTAAAGATTTCTCGCGTTTCAAATTATTATGTCTTTATGAGTGTATGTTCATCAATGAAACTCATCTTCAAGTCGTATGCCAAAACTGAAAAATGATTTGCACCAGTTAAAAGTGCAGCTTGATATGGCGTATTAAAAATTTGATTTGTTTTCTGATCTGCCCTGCGATGCTTCCATTTTAGGCATCGATATCTTCAACACATGATTCATTAATGAGTTTTCTACTACCATCGTAAACTCTAATAATTCTCAGCATATCATCATATCAAACCCTTATCGCAGTGTTAATGGACACGAAGTATTGTTGGCTTATGTGCAACTTGATTATTTGTAGAATATAAAGCTAAATCGAGTCTGTGAAAATGATGGACGTACAAAGTCCCAGACTTCCGAGGTATGCTTCAGCATCAAGATAGGATTTTTTTACGGAAGTTGTGGGTTGGACAATGACAGCTCAGTCCTACTAATAACATTATCATTGAAAGTTCACTGAGCATCTTCATTTACTCCAGAGGTAGGCACGAGTTTTCTAATATTTGCCAAGAAAGTGATTACGGGGTTAATACAGGTCGAATGGTGGGTGGTGGCGAATAACGAGATGTACAACTTCAATCTTAAGCATTATTTATAAGCTGCATAGTATGTACAATGCATTAATAATTTGCTTGTAACTTTTGTTTGCAAAGGCTTTTTCTGTCCGTTGTGAATGAAAGAAAAATATTGCCCTGAGCATCAAACTACCTTGTATATTGCCCGAGGGGGAAACTGCATTAATTTCTGATTACTTAGGATGATTAATTATGATTTACTCAGTTAATTTCCAGTCTAGTGACCTTTAATGGAATCATGATTTTTTCATTAAGCTTTCTATTTCTCTATACAATGTGTGTGATATTCTAATGCATGGGTGGTGAAAATAAATAGATATTAGACTCTCAGGGTGGCTACCATGCTACGCAGAAAAAGGCAAATTGCATTGCACCGATCTGGTTTGTTGATAGTAAGAGAAAAACGTGTAATTAGTCATATGCTATACTTATTTACAGGGTTGTTTTTGATTTATGATTATGCAAGCTATGCAAAACTAAACCATCTCGATTTTTCTGTTTTCCGAGGTTGGAGTAAAAAATTTAAAGCTTTATTTGCATTCATAAACGTACTGCAAAATTAGAACAAAAATTTTAAACTGTAATAATCAAGTCGGCAGATTTAATTAAACCATAAGTAATCTAACAATGCGTGTTCACCATGTTTTTGCTCATAATTTGATTTGTAATTACATTGTAATGCAAATCAGGAAGCAAATTGCCCTATTTGAGACGTGCAGACGGATATTATAATCAAACGTTACATCTTGTAGTACTAATTGATTATCTTGGTATACAAAGTTGATTTTCTATGCACGACTAACTTTATTTTTATGATTGATTATGTATAATATAATAGCATTTTTTCCAACTCCAGTCCCTTAATACTGGACTGATACTGCAACACAACAGTAGTTGGTTAGCAAAATGTGAAGATTTTGCAAGTATTGAATTGCGCATGAAAGCTGTAGATTTTTACTATATAACTTACATTACGGCAGAGAAACTCATTCATTCCATTCATTACAGAGAAAATATTGATGCTTAAATTATATTAGTTTGGTGGAGCTTTTATAATAAAGGGAAAGTCTGATGTGGTCTCTGTTCGTACCCCCATTAAAAGATATATATGAACAGATCAGAACATTCATCGGAGAGGGTTGCTACATGCAATGCATATGCTAGCAAAGCTGCTGTGCTGTTGAGCAAGTATGAAGATGCGTTATTTTCCTACTTTCCACTTGACATCCACTGCGTGCCATCTTAGTTGGCAGCACGCAACCAAGTGCTAGTCAGTAACAGGGGAGAAGCCCTCACTATGTAAACACAGAGGGTTGCACGTTGCACAGCCAGCTCTATGTTGTCGCATGAAAGTCTTTGTAGCATTCCATTATCAACATTAATATCATGACATGAATCTTTCATTGACAAGTTCCGATTGTCATAGAATATGCTAATTGTGATTACAAATATACAATTTGATTATTTTACTATTGTTCTATTTGTGATATGTGTTGCATATTTTTAAATCCTTTAAAATTTAACGTAAAATCATGTTGCTTCACTATATACATACTAGTATATTAGTATATAGTGCAGAAAGCACTGGATTCTGAAACGATCAAATAATACTGTAATGTGATATTTCGTTAGCCTTGCTTTTGAATGTATTAAATGCTTTGCATATTTATTATTAAATTTATCGAATAAGATCAGTCTGAGAAAAAATTCATATCGATAATTTAATTTCAGACTGAAGACAAAAAAAAGGTTAGTTTAGAAAGTAGGATCATATCACATTCTATGGGTAATTAATGTAATTGGAAACATTGCATGCTAGATATGCTACCTCATTTTACTGTTAATGGGGTAACAAAACCATTTTTGTCATTATGTATACTTACAATGATCAAAGCATACGACATGACAAAAGCATTCTTACGAAATGAAGGTATAGATAAGATTCTGAAGGAAACTTGGATTGGAGGGTTGGCTACAATGGCGCTGATATAATGTTTGAATCAAATTACTCGTCTATCTCTTTTTCTCTTCTTACATTCTGTCACCGAGCAGAGTGTACCCAACCATTTCTGTACACATTGGTCTAGGACAACCCTTATAAATAATGGAGGGGTAGACGTACGCACGATATATATACAATCCTTGTAAAATTTGCTTGAGGGAAGGCAGTAACGACCCTCATCACAACCAACCCCTACAAGCAATCAATTCACATTATGGAGGACGAAGCAGGACGCGGCTGTCACGCATGAATTTTATTGAGTTGGCTGCAACTCCAGTCAGAGCCAGGTAGAAATGTTGCCCATTTTACTTTTATCAACCAACACCATAATTTTACAGGGACGCGGTCCTTTAATTCATTTTTATGAGTGGTATATGCCACTGACTTTGTTTTTTATGGTTGCGTTGCTGACTGAAAGAGCAAAGCATTGGAGGAATACCTTGCTTCATTGTTGAATTTCATGTTTTAAACATTATAATCATTTTAATCACGAATTCTCGACCCTTTTTTCAGCACGTAGTCATTTTGTTTCACTTATTTTTTCAGTCGCAATCAATACCTTTTGCTCATTTTCACGGCAAGTGTTGTTTACGTGTTTTAGGATTGCAGACGCCATCAAGTTACACTGTTTCGTATGCATTATAAACTTGCAGATAAACGAATTGAGGAAAATTTGAAACAAAAAATATCTGAAGTAACCCAACAATGATAAAGTAGATAAAGAACACTTTTCCTGTTTGCCATTCTCTCGGAATACGCCTCTGACTTGCAAACATAATGTTGTAAAATAAGCATAAAGCTCGTAAAATCTCATTATATGTATTATCTAGAACGCGGATAGATGTAAGTGTCTGTCTTGATAATATATTATATATATGGCTCCAATACATAGTCCCTCACGTATGTACCTCAAAAAGGAGTGCACAGTTTGGGAAAATGTAGGATTTTAGTAAAACAACGTATTGGAAAAAGTTTAGTGTTTTGTAATCCCACTGACACTGGCAACATGTGTGTATTATATTACGGCATACGAGCTCCATATGTGGTTGGCTAAAAAATCGCATACAAAAATACAAGGTAAGGAAGGATTAGAAAATTGGTACTGAATCATAAAAAACAAAATTGTATGTTACTTCTCCGCCCAACTGTGGGAGCAACTCTGGGTACAAACTTTTCCTTTATATATCGTATTACACAGCTACATGTAAGTGTTTGCAATGTAATAAGCGCCATGTAATGGAAATTCCATCCTTCGTCCCAACATGTTTTCAGCAACTGACTTTTTTTTACATTTGCTGACTAATCTTACTCACTCACTCATCTAAAATGAAACACAACTAAGGATGAACAAAATGAAAAAAAAAATGATTATCAAATTGAAACTGCCATTCTAAGAGAGTGCAAGATATATAGCCCTTCCCACCTTGAGACTGCCCACAATATTCCATCCACAGAAAGGGTTTAGTTTAGATGTGGGATTAGCGTAGTAATCAATCGTAGGCGAAATTAACGATTTTTGGGCAATTAATTCACTGCTTCATAAACTATTAAACCATGGATCCTGATATTCACAAGTGCATAAACCTTCATGCAGAAAAAATTTACAAAAAAACAACCATCCATATCCAAGGATAATCCCTTTCCACTTATATGGTAGTTGTTGCGACCCCATTGAAGGCGACATTCAACCTTTAAAAAATATTTTGAACGATGTTTCAAGGAAATACCTAGCTTGAATCGACAATGAATATGACGACATGGCCTAAACCATCCTTCTTTTTCACAGATCACAAGTTTTGCAATGCCAACTGCCGAGAAGAAACATGCGTATCGTATGTGAGTGAGTATATATTATGCAGGATTGTTCATGGGAACAAAAATTGCTCAACTTCAATTGCTCACTTACATACATCTCTGCTTCCGAAAAGCAATTAAGCGTTCGTGCGTGCATAGCCGTACGTAGTCTATATATGTTCATCCAATGTTGTTTCCCTTTTTAACTGCTTTTAATACGAATACGGTTGCCACTTGCCCCTTCAAGTCATATTCATACCATGTGGTTTGGATTAGATTCGTGTTGATAATAATAATAATAATGATGGGGTTTTTTCGATGTCAAGCTTAACTGTTTTGCAAGTCTGGTTTACTTTAGTACTTTCCATTACAAAGAGAAATTTTTCCACTGTTCACCAAAGCGCTTATGGGCTTATGCAATGTTCAAGTCAAGCATGCAAGATGAATTTAATAACGGGTTGTGCAATATGAAGTCTCTAATAATAGGAGGCGTTAATGAGTGGATGGGTGGGATGAGCCTGAAAATTGATGTGGCTGTGGCTTTTTACATAGATTGGCAAATGCCGCTCATCCTTCATGTTCACACGCATCATTATGATAAATTGAAAATCGAAAAGGCTAACAGACATTTTCTGAATATAAAATTGAATTGGATATGGTATGCTTATTCGATTAGCTGATGTCATAAAATAGTTATTTGAGCGATGTGACTCGAATATGGTATGGGAAGATTACTTTTCTTCTCATTTGCATTTGAAAGTTTTGTAGAAACGTGTACAAAACACAACTACTATAATAATGTCATATCATTTCTGTATTGCGACGGCAGAGGAATACCCTTCGATGTCCCAAAAAAGAGGTTTGATTGTGCAATGCTACTTTACAATGTACACTGATTCCTTTCACTGACACAAGCAGTGAAATATGGCGTAGCTGATAATGAGGTATAGTTTCATTATTTTCGCCTTGTAGTATCATGCGTAAAAATGTTCACATACTGATCCTCAAATCTTGGACGCTTTTGCACGCTGCATACATATTGCGATTTCTTTTGAAAATGTCACGATGTCATGTGGACATAAATCATGTGCAAAGTGTTTTTCGTATGTGTTGCTCTAATATTTAAAAAACAGTTGGATGTATCAGTCAAGCTCTTGCAAGGCTTTAAAACCTCCGTCTTAACTATTGCTTTGATGGTGGTCACGACTCACGACGAGCCGTACAAGAGATTCTTGTTGTTCAATATTCCTCCTGCTGATTACAAATTGCAACATGACGGCAATATCTTATGCATGTTAAAGGTATGAAAATATTGAATTTGTTTAAAATACTTAATAAACCATTGCATTGCTAAATACGTAAGATGAAATACTATATGCTGTTTTAGTAAAAATAGCAACTTAACTCATACAAGAACATAAATCCCCTAATTTCCAATGATATTGAGTAGTATTTGTTGCGATTCATGTCCTTGTCTTTGGTTGTATTTAAAAAATAGAATATACAAACAAACAAACGCCTACAATGAACAACCTGAAGACAATAATTTAATAGTCTAGATAATGATGAATTCTTTGCATGTTAATACCGTTTTTATGAGATTTTTACGAATTACACTTGTGTACCTGTACAGACTGGCATAAATCCCTTGGTGTAACAATACATTCAGAAAATAGCATAAACATATTGTTCGATTCATGTTTGTATTACGCTGCTTTTTCAAGTAGGAAGCTTGAAAAAGTGGTAAAAATTGACCTTCAAAATTTATTGCTCTCAATTAAATACCACTTGTCTTGTGGCGGTTCGTCATTGCTGAAACGTCAATGTCGTTGTTACGACTTTTTTTGTAGCAGACTGCATAGCCGCACTGTGGCTTGCAAATGTACATATTATTTGCAAAGTTATAGCATCATTATCGTTTAGGCCCTCACAACCTCAACTAACGATTAAATCCAGCAATAAATTTTGAATAAATCATTTCAAGGTGAAAAAGTAGGTGTGGCGGTTAAAATTATTAGTAAAAGAAAAATTAAAGATTTACCTTTTTCCAATACCTCTGATTTGATGAAAGAACAATTTATTAATAATTCACTCATTAAATCAAAAAAAAATTATGGCTGATGTCAACTTGATTAGTTGATTCCCTAAAAACTAATATTGCTGGTAATATTTAGCACCAAATCATTCTCAATTAGCAATAATTATTATCTAAAAAATATTGAATGAAAGTGAAAGGTAACAGCTATAATATTGCTTTCATTGCCGTTCATCAAAAGGAAACATCAATAAACTGTTAACAGTCATACCGTGCGACAAGCTTTGGCAATATAAAATGAATAGAAACTACTGCGATTATTGTTTTTAACTACTTATTTGCAAATCCATTTAAAATCAAACTTTGTTTAACATAAATGAACAAGATGCTAATTAAACTTGATTGAATAACACTTAGCACAACGGAACGTAATAATCAGTTTTAGCTGTACGTATATTTATAGCACGTCAAAAGTCTTTTGCACAAACAAGACGTACCGTGAGTAGAAAAGCGATAACAATAAAAAAAACTTTGTTTGTATTGCACTTTAAACTTATTATCACTGTTTTATATCCCTTTAAACAAAACTGATAGTCTTCATTTAAAACGCCTAAACTTTATGTTGACTCAATGGAAATAACCATTACTGGTTTCAAATGAATGGAATAAATGAATGAGTGGTCGTAATCGACACTGCCTTCTTGTGATGACTTTTCAGATTGTGCAATTCTTTGGTTGGTTTACTGCATATTTGGATTTTGTTACTGTTGTAATAAAATTTGCGTTAAAATCACAATCATTTTTATAAAAACAATTGCTTCAAGTTCTGAATCTACTATAAAATAAGGTAAAAGTATAAAAACATTGCGTGTTCTACAAAATAAAAGTTGATTTTCTTTGGTTCCTTGTATTATTGCCCTTTCTCCAGAGGAATTATGTCGATGCGAGCAGAGAAGCTTTCCAACCTCTTCGTAGAAGCCTACTAAAACAACCTCCTCAGTGCCCATCAATATAGTTATAGTCATGAGCTACATCATCATGAGTTTCTGCTTTGGTCTTGTCGAGTCACACGAATCATGAAAGCTACGCTAACATATTCGATGCGAATAAGGAAAGTCATAGACATTATGCATGTATGAATGTAGGGAGTGTAAATGGAATGGAATCCATCGTATATTAGATATATATACAATACAATAAGAATTGCAGCATTAAATCCTGCGTTTATAAAATATCTTCCGAAGGATTTTGGCATTTGATTTCAAAAGACCGAAAGGGATGCTTATCCCACCAGAGTTTAATCTAAAACGATGGTGTGGGAACCAGTAGGGTTTCCCTACTTGCCAAACCAATGTGCTATAGTTTGCAAAGGGAAAAGGGGGGTTGGTTGATGTTGATGCTAAATGATAAAGTTACAGGCCAGATGCGATTCACTGATGGATAATGTTTTTCCTCACACAGCCATTCATCTATATGCACTCACTCTAATATTTGTGATATGGGATGATCAACAGAAGGAAAGGGAAGGCGGGTTTGCTTTCGCTCAGTCTCTGTGTATTTTAGCTTGAGATATCAAGCCGCATAGGGCCGAGAGTTTAGGCAGATAAGTATATACATAAATGGAATTTTGGGATGTGCTCTTTTTTCTGTACATTCAACATTGTACAATGCCGTTTGGCTTCTCAGCTTCAGTTCAGATCTTGCTTTATACACATATACGTAAGGTTGATAATGCTGGTGGGAATGGAAAATAGAAAATCCTTTTATGTTGACTTTAGCTGTCATAGGGTGTAAACATTACCCAATGCACACCTACCAACTACATTCATTATATCATGGCAAATTCCATTGCCTACCTAGTAGAAAATGTTTATATACTATAGTTTCAATTTTAATACAATTTTATTAGCAATGGACTGGATCCAAACAAATCTATCACTCCTGTTTCTCATTTACATGAAGAATGTGTAAAAATGGTGCACATTTCTTCTTGTCCCAAGTTTTAGAAATTGTATAATTATGAGACGACAGGCGACACTCTGTTGCAAAGACAGGAGTCTTGAGATTCTAAAATTCAAACAATTCGTACTCTGAACATTAAACTTGACTTTGACAGTCAATAGCTTGCGATCAAACATATTTTTCGCATACTAGTGAGACGTAGGTTGTGGGTATCATAGTTTAATGCTACTTATCAGATTATATGGTATCTTAAGAAGCAATAGTACAGCATGCAATATGCATTAATATTAATTGGCTTCCCCTAAAATCTACAGAAGTTGCTTGTATATTGCACTTGCTCAGCACATTACATTGTCATGCACCAAGTATTTCACATAAAAAAGTGACTCGGTAAATTGTCAACCACTCGCCGTCTTATCAAAGTACACCTTTGATTAATAAATCACTTAAAAAAGCGTTAACATGACCTTATTTTAACTAGAAAGAAAGCCAGCTTGAATTTTTTTGACACTTACGGTAATGACGGGGGATGAGAATGTCATAACATTCAAGGACGCGTTTGAATTTAAATGAAAGTTTTCACGTCCCAAACACAGCGTTCACCGAATCAACAAAATTATCAAGACACTGAACTGAAAGCTGTTAACAAGACGAAGGTTTGCAAGACACTGCTAACGTTCTCAATATTATTCCAATAAATATCACAACCTATTTGTTTGCATTTTCGGAAATGATGATACATTGTTATACTTTACTTCACCCATGGATATATTTTCAAACCTAAGATCCCATACGTATGAATAATAATAATAATAGCATGAAGACTGTTTTTTGCAGCCAGATGGAATAAGATTGGTCATGCCCTTAAGTACCCTTAATAATATGTGAATATTGCCATTTCCTTTAGCAAGTTGGTGTCTACTCTGTTGTTGAAATCTATATATCTACTTCCCCTTTTAAACGTTATTCACCTAAACATCAATAATAAAGGAAGGAGGTTGGGCCAAGAAAAAAGGAGATACTGAAAGGCGTAATTCGTCGTTTCTACAGATTTTGATCAGCTTAACCCTCATAACTATCTCAACTTCAACAATAATTTAACCTTTCATGAAAGATACAGTCGGTTAAAGTTTTCTGTTATATTCATATACATTTGCGCAACAAAGTTAAACATTGTATTAACAACAATGTAGCTCCCGAGACTAAAAAAATTGTAATATGAGAGTACTTATTAGATGTGCCGATCGCAGCAGGAGGCTGAGAAAATGGTTAAAGAGGTCCCTCTTTTTTTGGAAAATTTAAGCTCATTATCGATCATCCATGATAAAATTTCCGAAGGGTTTCAACAATATAATGTCATGCTTCACATTATGTTGTATGAAGTTGGCACAGCATGCTATACAATGTTTCAAGTCAGTTTATGCTTCTATCTGCCATTTGGAAAATAAATCAAGATTTGCAAAACCGTTTCGGCTGGTAGAGAAATGAAATTCTGATGATTTTGGCTTATAAATGAAATGAAACCAGTAATTCCGGCTGCAGCTGGATTCATAAAGAACTCAGTGGCGCGTTATAAAGAAAGACATTGCTTACTCCTTTACGGATGAGATTGACGCAATTAAATTTAACATTTAAGTTTCAAACTAAACCCTAAATCCGTGTGGTAAACCCTCTGCATGCGCTGCATTATATCACTTTCATATTTATTCATTCAGAAATGTCTCATGTAATATTATTGAATGTCAGAACGTTTGAAAGTATAAAATTTAAGACAAAATCAAGGGGAACAAATGAACAAAATATAGTTCTTTTTCAATAAATTTCACTTCATGCTTTTCATTTTATCACTGCACAGGGTGACTCAAACAGAATTTCAATTCTAAAGTTGCCAGCTGTGACAAGCATAAAAAATTCTCTCCGCGACATGAGATTATTTATCCGAAGCACTTTGGTCGTAAATTTCAAGAATAGGATAATATCTTTTTACCGAAATCGTTCTCTAGACTTTCAGCAGTTTCTGACTGCAGGCTGAGGTTCAAAATTTTCTCTGATTTTATTCTAAAAAGCAATAAACCAGGATTTGGAAGAAAAGCTCAGGAAAATCGGAGCTGCGTTTATGGGAGATTACTGAAAAATAATTTCCTTTCATTTTTAGATGAATTGGGGTTTGGCCATTTTTATGAGTACAAGAGGAAGGTAATGTTTAGACAGTTTCGGTGTGTCGTTGATTGATTTATTTCGTCGATATTACTCCCGCTTCTGTTTTCCGCTGTCCTACACCACGTAGTCCTCGAACCTCGAAGGTTTATATTGATTTTAGAACACAAACATAAAAAATGATAACCGAAACGTTTGAAATGGGACTAAGTGGTGGACATATGGGGCAATGCAGAATAATAATAATTTGTTAAAAATACTAGTGGAGCAATAAATACGAAAAGAATTTATACCAACGTGCTTGAAAAATGGAATTTGAGCATTGTGAGGTTACTCAGCGTTGACTTCAGGTTGCCCCGAAGGGTTGTAGTTTTAAGAACCATGATTATTCTTTCTTGAAATATTTACGTGATATTCCTATGAGTTTGTATGCTTTTTTACACAAACGATGTATCTATACCGAGCGGAAACAGAGACTCCATGACTTATAATTACAATTAAACCTTGAGCATGTTTTAGAAGGGGAGCCAAAAAATACAAGAATCGGGCTTTGTAATCTCCAAATGAAAAGGGAAAAGATATCAGACCTGGTCATAAATTTTCCTTCTCAAAGAAACTTTTGAAAAAGTAGAGATATCCAACTTCTTTTGCTCCCAGAGCAATGAAAACGTGCCTTACGCTCCAAATAAAAACACGTCTCGTCATCCCGTGCAAAAACTAATTTTAGGAGAACCATGAACACGTTTGCTAAAATGCTGATTTCATTCTTGACTACAACTTCCATCTGCAACGCAACTCAAAAAGGAAAGTGGTGTAGTAATAATGGTAGCGCAGCGTTACGTGAAAAAGCAATTTCTGTCAGGAGGAAACCATGTCCTAATCTTGAGCTACAATCTATACATTATTATGATAGTGGCAAGGGAGTACAATAATGCTTATTTTGCATCCCGTCCACCGACCCGACCGTCGGTATAATGAGAAAACCTAAACACATACTTTATTTACACTCCCTGTCTATATCGTGAGGCTTGGAGCAGGTCTGACTTGGATTCGCAATTTCATTTATACTTGACTGAGGTAGTAATAAAACGCAGTGTTGCTTCGAGTTCTAGGTATATATATATATGAACCTTAGTAAATTATACAGTAGTGCACGTGTTATATTGGTTCCTGTTTTGGTGGGGAAACGCAGGAAATTCGCTACATTTTATAATAAAAGGAGCAGAACAAAACGAGCATTCACACAGCTTGCATTACATTCCGAAACATCAAACTATCCACGATGATGCGAGTGTGGTGCGGGCTCCTAATACAATATGCATTAAAATGCTTTCACAGCCAGTGTGTGTGTCTCATGATAGTTTATATGAACGCCTCGCCTCGGAACTTCAATAAGAGGCAACAAAAACATTTTCTACGCTCATGCTGCGAGAGATGAAAGTTGGAGATTGAGAATGTTACATTGGAGTATTTCATTGGCTCGTAAAAAGTGACGATGGTGGGACGAAGGGATCAACGGAGAAAGCCACATGAAAATCCCCTGGGCTTTTCCTGGGGTTGGTTGGATGAAAAAAGTGAATGAAGGAGGATAGACTTTCTCTCCCTTTTACTAGTTGGAAATGGAAAGTCCTGGGCCAGTAGTCAGGCAGTACTAAATTCTTATTAACTTCTACTCTAATGCTACCACCCGAAATTACTAAGGAAGATCGAAGAGAGGGAGAGAAGAACAATTTTCTACACGAAAATGTTCTCTACACTCTTAGCAATTTCCAACTACAACAGCCTTTTTGAATAGAATACCAAAAACTCATATATGAACCCAGTCAGTCAAAAACCTGTAAAGGCAGTAGTCAATGCTCATTTCCAGATTTATTGATCACGCATCTATTATGTACAAACCAGCGAAACAATAACTTTGTCCACAAAGTGTGTATTGAATTCTATATGAATCCTAAGTTACATTTGGTTGCTTTCATAAAGATTACTTTATTGCTCTTGCTGGACTAATCTTGTTTAGAACGATCAATGTTGTAGGTTGTAGTTCCAACAATGGTGTGTGAAATATACCAAAGATTAGGTTTTCAGAATTTCTGCGATCGAGCAGAATGCGAAATTTGGAAATACGAAACTGGAGACTCGTCTTATTGTTATGTTGTCTCTTGTGAGTTGTTTGTCTTCCGGCATCATTTCACTATCAATATTGCAATACCAGCAACTTTCTCTTCTATAATGAATGAACAAATTGGGAACCAATTTAGTAAAAATGTTGCTTTTATTATTCCCTCGGTATTGCCTGACCAGTAAATATATTTAATGAGTTTGATTCACTAATTCCTTTCAGACTTGTCTCATTTATTGCTATTGGACAACTCTAATAAATGGATTACTGATATAGATGAAGAAGAAACATCCAAACGTAAACCTCATGCATGTTTATGTAGTTTCTTGAAGGGATCATAACATCAAATCAATTTGATTTGATTTTGTCCACATTTGTGATAAATATTCTTTTATGACAGCATCAAAAATTCATTCACCATGTTCCTCCAAAACCAACCAAATTGTATTTTATTGATGTATACATTATTGCTAGGCTCACTAACCATTCTAGACCTTTTCATACCCATTCACAATCATTCACCATCCACGTGAACAAGCATTGTAATATATGTTCTAAAAGTACATAATAAACATTAAATATTTTGAGTCACTACCTATCTGTGGTTGGCTGAAAACGAACAGAATTAGTGAGTGCGCAACCATGACGTGTGGGGTTTTTATGAATTTTTAAGATCTTTTCCTTGATCATTTTGCTGCGTAATATATTTTGATGTCATGCGGAATGCATGGATTGACGTGAGAATGAAAGGGTTGTAAAAACCCGTGTCTGTCTAAATTTGGCAATCAAGGCTGTTCTTTGTCACCGTATAGGTTTGGAATGTTATTAAAGAATCCTTCGATTATATATCTTATCCTGTATGTTGTTCTACGAGACATTAAATCACTTTGCCGCTTAGGTGATGGATGCAAAAATTCTAATGTTGAAAGTGAGTTATACTTGCAACCTGTACACAGGTAATTATTATTCAATCACACTGGTGACTGGTACATCACATCGGTTCGGTATTTCCATTTCTATTTTGTACAACTACACCAAAAAAGAGTAAACACTTGTGACACATCTATAAATTTCTAGGTCAAATTTGTGATGCAATGACACGGTGAACAGATTTAGAAATTTGATGGAAAGTAATCCATGCAGAAAGACTAATTTAACATACTTTTGTAAGTAGAATATTATTGTCAGTATCAGTCGGTCGGACATATACTAACTATTAATGGAAAACAATGCCTGTCGAAATTTGGTGTGCTGAAGGTTTAATGTTAATCTAAATATAGCTAAATTATTTTAGCAACTAAACGCGGCTGCGTACTAAATTAATATTGGAAATTTCAATGCTAATGCAGAAAGAAATATGTTATCCTTACCTCATGCAACTCTCTCCAAGTTCTATTCATGTATTTTCCACTTTAAACCGTTATCGTATTCATGTTCCTAACACTAATAACGCAACACTGAACGCAAAAACTAATTCACAGAAAAATCTGGCTCTTGAACAGTGCGATATGCCAATTGAACACAATTGATTGATATTAGGCATCCAGAAACAAACGAAATTTTAATGAAGCACTAACAGAACAACCTCTATTCATATCATTTCTTTACTACGCTAACCTACACCATAATTTTAAATCAACTACTTCCGCTCAAGACGTTTTCCAGAATACTGCACTGTAAACCTACATAAACTGTACTCAACTCTTCAGCTGAGGAATTAACTGATGCCCATGCGTTTTTCGAATCCTCAAGATTTCTCAGGACAGGACAAAAAATAATATCAAACATGTTAATGCACAACGAATCCCAACCAAACCAAATATTAAATGATACAATGTATAATGTTAATAAACGAGAAAAATGTATGAAAAGGGGAAGAGAGTCTTTCCTAAAAACTGACATGAGGAGCGAGTTGTACAATGGCTCTAAAAATGTTTCACACCTAGGTGTCTGTTAATACTTCTCAGAGAGTTGAGTCAGTTCGAAGTTTGAAGTAACACAAGAAATTCTCGCTTTCTTTCAGAAAGTCAACAATGAAATGCTTCAGACTTCACTGCAATGCATAACAATTGTGATGGGATGACATGATGTTGATGTGAATCGTGGGATCAAGATTTTTAGTTTGATGATGGCAGTAGCCAGAGTGTTGTTGATCGTTGTCATCCTATGCAAACATTAAACCTTTACCTTAATATATATTTGTGTCATAATGGGAGGCATTGATGCTGTAATATCAAGTCCCTGGATAAAACAAATCAAAGGTATGTTGTGTACTGGAATCATGTAAGACTGGTCAGAAAATACACAATGTTAACATAGACCCACCTGCACGTTATGTGTGTATTTAAAATTGTCCTTAAAGACAAGGTTGATCATAATTTTGTATGAATAAAGTACATCTCGATTTTTCTACATTTAACGGTAGAAACGACCTAGATAAAGGAAGTGTTTTAGCAAGGAAGGTGAGATTTTAAGTACTTTATACATCTGGTTAGACATTTGCACACCCACGAACTCACTCACTGCGTGGAAATAATATTCAGTGATTCTGAAACATGAATTTATAAAGCTCATATGCTTACATTTATATACTCATGCAACATCTATAGTCACAAGACTTGAAAACATACAAAACATACATAAATACACATTACTCATGCTGCAAGCAAAACAACAGGTATGGTCTAATGGATATCTGTGAAAAATGTTTTATTTGTCTAGGAAGAAGCAGCAAACCCTTTACTAATCCCAAAGCTATATTAGTTCCATAGGCATGTAACATGTACATGCACAGTTTGCATTCCTTCTTAGATGCTTTTCCGGTTTAAAAATTGTTAATTTTAAATGCAACAAAGACACATTCTTTCCTGCTATGTTTAATATTATTTCAGGTCAAGACAAATCTTTCCATGAATGATTACAGATTAAGGGGTGGAATCTTGCTCAAGCCTTTATATTATGATTGATTATAACATTTTAAGCCCAGTCAAAAACGAGCATACTTCAATAATTACACAGTTAGCGTTAGGCATTCTACAGCGAAAAATGATGATAATTTCATGAAATGCGTTTTCCTAGTTGATCATTTGAAGCGCATTCTCTTGGCAAAAATGCCACTTTTCACAACCCTAAATTCGCAATTCAGTTTCACAAATGCAATGACTGCCGTTCTTATAAATGGCTACGCCACCTACAATGCTTGCTATGTAGTCAAAAATTAAACCTTCCCTTTGGAAAAGAAATAAGTTGTGAGTCCCAACAAAGCAAAATCGAATGACATCTTTCAGAATAATGTAGTACCTTTTGTTCTCGAGAATTCAAAGTCACTTTTTGACTGCAACTGCTCTACAGATGAGAGCCAACTGGTTGACGGCAGGGTGTGTTTGTTGACAACTTCTTGTTATTTTGCTCACTCACTCACCTGCTTACTCACTTGTACATTTTGTATGTACAGTAAATGTGATATAACACCTTAAACCCAGAAACGGACACTGTTTTGATAATTAACTATGTCTTTAATATGACTTCCGTAGAACAATTAACAAAATACTGCTCTTCCAACCCCGGAACCAGAGAATTACTCATGCATACCTATGCGCTAATGTACCCATGCAAACATAGGTACCGAATGCCGATTGCGATTACTTTGACTGCGGGTGTCGGCTTTTTTCATCTAATTATCTTATGTCGTAATCATTAATTGATAAAATACCTTGACCTTGCTACCGTCACATCATGAGTAATACGCCATTGTTTCCATTTCCTTTCCTTGGTAAACATTTAAAATTGCATCAATTCTTGCGAGCCCTCATCCTCTGTGGTACTTGTTACACAGGCCCCAGTTATTTATCCCAAGGCCAGTAAAATACGTTAGTTCGAAACTCACATTGAATATAATTTTAAGTAATGCGACTTTAATTATCTTTAAGGTATTTTATCTGCCTTAAATCCAGCGGGATAACTTTATATATAGTTAGGCTGAACAGAAACAAGTTTTTTCGCTGCTCCCCTCTTTTTTCGTACCTTCGTTTCGGGACATGCATTATAGGTATGATATTACGACTTTTGTATACAGATTATAAATACAGTGTGTTTTATACAGTGTAGGGAGGACGATGCATGACTGGACTCTGCTGCTTTGATACAATTCACAATCCGATTCTTTTCAGAATGAATGTCAGCATTCTCCGTATGTTGGCACGGAGCAGCAGCCCACGGTGAAAAAGGGAGGGTAAAGCAACCCTACAAGATCCGAGTGAGCTCGTAAAATGTCAAAAGACTAGAAATTTATCGCTTCACCCATGTTTCTTTCATTACTCTCTAGCCAATGCTTTAGCAGAATGTTAGGAGCCATCATGAAAAACCCAAATGTTGAATAGCAAAAAAAAGTCCCTTACTTTCACAAAATACGGGATTGGTGAATTATACTACATTGTTACGTAATACGTGATTCCTTCTTCTTTTTCAGCGATAAATGCTTCAAACGGATTTGCAATAATGGATTGCTACTTATCAACTGTAGCAATTATTATATTAAAAATATTCTTCACTGATGGCTACTAAGGCTTACTGAAGGTAAGCGACAAGGACAGCATATAAAGGGACTCCTGAATGCAGTGCTACATGAGATTTCTTTCGGGCAATCAGAATTTTTGTCTTTTTTGCCATAGTCATCATAACATAAAAATATTCAACGGAGCACTCTCCCCCCCCTTAAAATTTAATAATGAAACCCCTCAACCAACATTCAAGACAAACCACTTGAACAAACAAATAAAAGTAACCCGGGATGTTTGGAGAAAAGTAATTTTTCATAAAATCATGTTCAACATTCCATTTTGCTCTGGTTGTGTGTACAATTTCATGCAGCAGTTTCCTGTTTTCTGGAGATCCCTCACGTCCGAAAATTTTATTGTTGTGACATCGACATGAAAGTGAGCGCTGAAAGTACTAAAACACGCAATATTGCATGATTGTTAACCCTTAACATTTGACGTGAGAAACAGCCATTCGGTTTCAAGTGCTATTTTTTTAGTTTTATGATCCCGAGTTACTGCTTGCTGGAGGAGGCACACGCCACGACATATTGTAAGAATGATTGTCACTCTTTAAGATACCATACACCGTAGTGTTGTGCATGCAATAAAACAATATAAATAATCATTAAATCATTGAGATATGAGAAAATTGCCTGTGCTGTTGATACTGTACGGTAAAGAAGATTGCTAGAAAGATGCTCTCCGGCCAAAGATGAAGCAAGAAAAATAAACTGTGATAGATGATTCTTGTCATCTTGAGATAAATGTTTTCTAGCCCTGTCAAAAGCGGCATATGTTCAAGTAATTTTGAGAATTTTATCTTGTTTTTATTTCGCCTGTATTGCATTTAACTTCAGCTCAATTTGCGTTTATTATTCCAAAAAGTGGAATATTTCCTTGTTTGTTCACACAATATCTGAGTTTTTAGAGCCCTTTTCTCCTTTTTACTACGTAATATTGAGTGGTTTAATGGTTGTACTTGGGGAGTTTAGTGGTTCACATTCCGAAACATTTTACTGTCAATCCAACTGCTCTTTTCGGTTTTATTTGAAACTAATTTCATGGCAGAGATAGCGTGAACTGAAAACCCGTTCATGAAATCCCGAAAACTGAAAAATGGTTTTTATGGGGCATTGTGAAAACGTATTGTTAAAACTAATTCATGAGTCATTTTTTCAAATTTAACATTAACTAACTTCATGTTTTAAAGTTTTTATCTTCATTAGTAAAAATAGCAAGTCTATCATACTACAGCATTTGGAGCAAACACCAAAAACATTTATGTAGAATTGAATGTCAGTACATCTAATGCCCAACCGTTCATAGCTTTGATTTGTTCCAAATAATCACGTCTGATTGTTTGGATACATTATAATGCATTGTAATATATGACTTGACATATTTGACTTTAATTCAAATTACTACTAATCATCCTGGAGAAAGTTAGAACTAACGAATGGTTAGTCTGCTAACTCTTAGCTGAATAATACTGAAGAGAAGGTTGACAATCGATATAAGCACAACACTGAATGTTATGCACATCTTTTCTGCAGTGATCAAATGTATAATTTAACTTCTATAAAATTTAAGGCTCACATTACATAAAAATCTGTAGTCTCGTCCTATTTTGTTTAGAGCAAAATTACGTGGTTTTGATGACAACCTTATATTCTGGTTATATTGATTGAACTATTGTAGCCATAAGACAAAATAACTGTAACTATTTACATACACGATGATTCGCCAGGAATATCTGAATTGTCCGTATAATATTTTAAGTTCCTTGTACGTACGTTCTTTGGAATTATGGAATTACTGGCATCTAATTAAGAATGAGTTTACGGGATAGAAGAACCTGACTGGTCAAATTCAATCAGCAACTGCAGCAGTTCACTTGCAATCGTGATCAACAAGCTACTTAGCGAGCATTACAAAGCATGAGCATAAACAATACTTTTAAAAAGTGAATGCAATTTTGACGATGATAAACGACTTGACAGTTGCAGTCACCACTGAAAGTAATCATGTGTGATTTTACGATGTTTGAACTCGATAAATTTTCTCAGAGGGACGAATTTTGACTTGATCAAAGGAATTAAACCCCTCATTTTAACCAAATACAAAATTAGAGGCATATTCTATTTTTAATAAGAGTTAGAGCAAATGCTCTGTGGGTAGAAATTAATCACAGAATTCGTACATCCATACCAAAACCTATTTCAATCGTCTGCCTTGCTGTATAATATATTTTGTGCATATACAAATGAAAATCCTCTTGGCTTAAGGTTTGGAGTTTGTTTATAGGAAGGAATTAGTTATAATACACTAACTGCATTACCTGCATAAGTAAAACATATGTAAGCATGGCTTTATAAAAGTGGTGTCTGTCATCAATCTTCAAATCCCAAAGATGTAAAAAACCAACAAAGGTGCCGACTGCCTTCCTTCCGTCAAAGAAGAATGATTGAGTGAGTGACGTGGATAGATTGTCTTCTAATTTTGAACGTAGTGTTTATTGAAAATCATACGTTACTTCTTTGAGTGATTTAATATTCATCAGTAAGGGTTAATAAGGTAAAGTGTCGTAACAGAAGTCTTGTTCCTTGTATTTATATGCCATGAAAGTCATGCCTCCTATTTCTTTCAAAAGAAACGTTAAATACGTATAACTACCAACCGTAACGATATTATAATATGTTAGTTTATCTCATAGATATATCGATGCAGTATGTTTGTAGTATGCATTTCTCTAATTGCTTCACCCTTCTACTTAATTATCCGAAAATAATTCAAATACCAGATTAAGAAGACTGAGAAAATAAATCCGTCCTTACCTTTTTGGTAGTTGCTGCTTTGAACTATTGATACGAAACTACTATCAAACTTTCCTATTCAATCAAACAAACACGAATTTAAGAAATAAAACGAGACCAAAATTGTGAATAATTCGAGTTTTAGTATAACAGTGATCGACTTAATGGTACATTATGTACTTTACTGTCAATTTATGGTGTTCTTTAAGAAACGACAACTAAAACTGGAATGGTACAGGAAAATGTGGTGGTGATGGACTTTAAATGGCTCTTAGTCACACTTATCAGAACATTGTAACTCCGGACTAGAAGAATACCGGTGATTTTCTTTTTTGAACGATTTTACCAGGTTCAAGAATACCCTTCGCATAACTTAAGGATGAGCATGCATCATCATCATCATCACCATCATTTTTTTACATTTACCTTAACTCGTTCAGTTTGCTCTTCTTGATTCATATGAAAAGCAAGATACATCCTTTGCTAGGAAAATGTACGCATTGAGACTGTGCAAGCACCAAAACGAACATACAAGCAAACACTTATGTTGTACGTATTTCCATCTTAGGACCGAGGAAGGGAGAAAAAGAATGGCGCATCACATGTTTTTATGAGTAAAACTTGTAACCAGGTTTGTAAAAATCCTGTAAAGTCTCGGCAAAACGGGGATTGGAAGATCTGCAATAAAAATGTTGTCTTCGTCTGCCTCAGTTTCCTTCAAGAAACTTTGATGTTCTTTCGGAAACTCCACCTCTTCATAAAGCGATTTTTGTGTTATGCCATGCTTGTGTACTTGTACATATATAAGGGTTCTTGAGAATTGGAAGAGAAGTGGAGCTTTGAAGAAAAAGAAGTAAGAAGAAACTCCAATAGCATTTCGTGTACTTCAGAATATTAGTATTTCTTATCGCATTCTTTTGTTATTCTTGCCAAGCAAACATTTGAATTTATCAATTTTAATTTGTTATTTATTGTAGAATTTATTGGTAAATGAAATATCGCATGTTTACACGGAACGGAAAAAGTAAGAATCATTCAGGCTTCTTCCTGATTAAACTGGACTTAACTTTAACCTTTCGTTCTTTTCAAAATTAAATTGCATGAGCTTATACTTGTATAACCACATATTATGTAATATGTGTATTGTTGGGTAGCCGAAAATTAAAAATCCGAGTTTTTCCCGAAAAATCTTTTTTTTTGTCCAATATAATTTGTATGATGTGTTTTTAAGGTACTAAAAAGTGACACAAGTTTTAAAATTACGACTCCAACTTGTACTTATCTCTACCTTGTCTTTTTGCGAGGTAGTTTTGTTCATGTCATATGTATATACCCGCTGCGAGCAAAATTAAACATTTCTCGCTCTGCCTGATACACGCTTTTGGTCGTAATCTCGTTTATTGCAAATTTTATTTCTTTTCAAACTGCAAAGTAACGAACATATGCATTTTTATGAGACAGTCGGATTGCTACAAAAAATATTTGCTTCTTGCTTATTATGGGGAGTCCTATTGAAGAGCTTAGATTTCCGATTTTCCATTTCTAAAGTTTCGCGTGTAGATATATATGACCACATAAAGCCACATGATGACATGGTTTGACTTTTACAGGCAACATTCACAAAAGTTATAGTGCATGTTTTCAAAAAATAATACATAGTTTCACTCTCTTTTTTACTAGTACTTTGCTCAATTTGTTACTTCAAAAAAGCAGTGAAGAACGGATATTTCTTTCACCGCGTTCTATGTGTATAAGACAAGATTTTTGCTTACATTTTCGGGCTCATAAACATTTTTCAACTGAATCTTTTCCCCATATACATTGCTAATTGTAGTGAGTGGAGTATGATCATAAGCCTACTGTGCTTGGGTATTCTGAACCACACAACACACTTTTAAAATTTTTTTGGAAGATAAAAAGTAATGGAAATGAGCATTTCAAGCCCGGTAATAATGTATGCATCTTCAAAGGGTAATATAATGAGAATCGATTCCAATTACCCAGAGTCTATACAATGTTGCTTAATTTGTGGCTACGAGATTTGTACATAAATCATTTACTTCATGTAATAAGCTGCCTTTTCTGCGCAATAAATATTGAAACCGTAATTAACATTCCTTTTTTGAAAATTGCTCATACAAATTACTCCCTAGATTATGTATAGCAAATGACTGATTTCGGGGGTTTCTAGACTTTTGAAACAATTTCTACCCTTGCTTCCATTTTTTCATTTTACAAAAAAATACGACTGCTGAAATAAGGAAGATGGACGTAAACTGTACTTTTCGAAAGGTGGGGAAAAGTAAATTTTAAGAAAAATGTACAATATGCAAGGTTTGAAAATAATTAGATAGGTTGAAATTCTATCGAACATGATATTAAATTAGAAAACAGATAGTCTTCAGGTATCTCCATGCTCAAGCATGTGACTCATACCCTTCATGTATGTACCCTTCGTATCTCACCGTTAGCCTAGGTTTAGCTCCATGAAGTGTTATGTTATACGGTATTGCAAATATCACTCCACTCTCTGCTGCTACAATTCCCCTTTTATGGCAGGCACGGGTCAATTGTTTTATGCTTACCGTTTTGTCCTGGTGATCCTCAACTTTTATAGTGTCATCTTTAATGAATTATTGCCCGAGGTGGCTGCCTCTCTTGATTCTGTATGACATTTCATGGAGTCATCAAAACTTTTAAACTTGCAATTTAAATGTTTACGGCATGTATTGTGACATTTTTATTGGCCCAATAAAGGTTGAAGAGCTGAGCTGCAAGCTAAAGAATGATTCAGCAAAGGGAATGCGAAAAGTAAAGAAGCAATGGATTGGAGCGACTGGCTGGATAATACTATTTTTTGCATGAAAAAATAAAATGGATTTCTTCGAAAGGGGAATTATTACAACCATGTCGTTCGTGCCCCTTCGTGGTAGGTAGTAGTAAGAACAACGTACTATTCGCTACATTGCAAACAAGGAGCAAAAACGAACTACCCTTCTACAACAATATGAAGAGTTCTGTGTACCCATTAGTTGTAAATAGGTTTAGATGTTAATCAATAACATTTTGCTAATCTTACTGTAAAATGTTATGAGCTGTCAGATCTAGAACGTTTATTAACATTTATAAACCGGTATAAATTATATTTCAGTGAAGTATTTGAGATATTCCAGCAAAATAATTTTATCACTGCTCCTGTCTTAATTCTCTTCACTTGTCACCAACCAAAACCAAACGTATAGTATACGTAAAAGACTACTGGACTACTTTGCACGTACGTCATATAACAATTTGAGTGCAACGTTGCGTTTGTGAATCACACTTTATTTACTGAAAATTGTAGATATAAAGATTAAGATGCAAATCACATCTTACAAAACTTTCGTTTTGTTATTTCCACTTACTTACCATACCATCTAAGTAAATTGTAGTAAGAAGAAATTGCACTAATTGCTTTCATTTAACAAAGCAATTAAACTGTACGCTTGAAGTTTTCGCAGAATCTAAAGTTTGACTCATTGTAGAAAACATGAGAATTTAGGAGCTCCCAACTGCATAAGAACCAAACTTATATTTTAACAATGGAGAATTCCTACTAATCCCTTCATTAGTATTCTATTAGACATCTCACTGTTTTTGTTCAACAGCCGGAAGCAAATGCATTATAAGAGTTGGTTGGTACTATTATACGTATGAGCACATGTCCTGCTACAATTTTGTACCTGGTTGTTCCCGCAGGTGAAATGAGGTCAAAATGTTTGACACATTCGCAAAGACAATCTGCAGTTTCACGTGTCTTACGATTTTATCTTTGTGGAATATGACATGTCATGCAAGCAGTGGTTGTATAGTCCTTTGTCACTTTTTGTGGGTTTGGGATAATTATGCAAATTCCGACACGTTTACTTAGTTTCACCCACGGCTTCAACAGTGGTAAAAAATCCAAATGTTTGCACTAAATCCTGGTTTATTCGAAATATCTTGTCCGATTTGAGACAAAAAGTATTCAGTATCAACTTGGAGTTTGCAGAGTACATTTGTTTCTAGCTGCAGAGAACAAATAATCATGAATTTCAACACGGTATAAATACATACTCGTATTAAAGTGCATACTATTACTTCAGTGTATCAAAAATCAACAAGGCTGGACAAAATTTCATAAAAATTTTCATTTCATTTGAATTGTAGTTTTTAACCACCACCTTGTTGGGACTTCTTTTAATTTCCTTCCTGGGTCTCTGTGAAGGAAAGAAAAATAGAAAAAGAAATGAAGACGAAGATCGCGGCCAACAGGTATAGAAAAGTGGTAGCTAACTTAGGTAAAGCAAGCAAGTTATTAAGATAAATAAGTTTATTTGTGGTGGTAATATTGTTCTAGTCGGACGATAGCTCATCTTCAGACCGTCTAAAGTTGTTTGAAGGGCTGACAGACCCAGAAAGCAGTGCTCAGGCAATTAGTCCCGCAACAGTAAATCCATACACAAACCAACTCCTTTTGCAGAATCAGGCTGCTCTTTTCAACAACCAAGGACTTTTTGCAGGAGGAAATGGGGCAAACTCAGCAGCGGCTGCTGCAGCACTTGGTTCAGGTAATCTGCAAAATTTGGGCGGAGGCCTATTCTCCAACCAATTCCAGCCTTACCAATTCGGTCTTTCAGGTCAAGGGTTAAACGGCAACAGTTTCGTAAATGCTGCAGTTGGAGGGCTAAATGCTTACCAAAACCCGTTACTCTTTGGAGGAGCCAACATTCCTGGAATTTCCTCACCTGACATTTATAGTCAAAGTGCTGCGGCAGCTCAACTCTACAACAATCCTTATATCGGGAATGCTGCTGCTGCTTTAGGGGGTGGAGGAATCTCTGCCGGAATCAACCCATTACTTTTACGGGGACAAACTAATTTGCAATATCCCATTGTTGGAGGAAATCCCTACTTGGCTGCTCAAGCATTACTGAGCCCCTACTCCAATTACAACCAGCTTAATCCGTACAACAACTTCCCGTTCGCGTCCAGATTTGGCATTGGTGTGGGCAGAAGCAGCATTGGCAACCGACAGAGTTCAAACTCCAATAATAACGACGAATAATAACAACATTGAGGCTCAATGTATGCAACGTCCTTGGAGGTCGTATTTCATTCAAGTACATTTAGTAACACTACTTACAGATAAGTTTGGTCGTGTGGGACACTTTTATGGTATGTTTATTATTGTTGCTCGATTTCACTTTTACACGTTTTTAAAGAATTTTTAATTAATCAATGTCATTTTGTTTAAAAGCCTTTTTTTGCGAATAAACAATGAAATGAAGTTGTTAGAGATCTGGTTTTTTGTCATTGGAGCAATTAGCCAAGTCGAAGTACATTCACATTATAACTTTGTATTCAAGCATGAACTTCATCACGGCAAGTATCATTTTTTATCATTAAGTGCTGTCAACTTTTCGTTTATGAAAAGGCTTCGAAACTCTAATAAAATTTTTGGTAACATTTTTCAAAGGTAATAAAACATGATGAATGTGAACTGCAATTGACGGTGTACAATGTGCGTAATGTTTAATTTGACATTTGTTCGATGCAGCTTCCTATAGTTTTGTATTGATAAGAAGATTCATTGTTGAGCTTATAGGTTTGGGCATTGTACACTCACATATAATATAGTATCTACCTGGTACCTACAGATTTTGTCTGTCTGTAATCTATTATAGTTTTGTGACATCAACCTTATGTACAAAATAGCATCAGCACATGTCTAACGACAAAAGACGAAGCCAAACATTTTCGTGAATGGAATAAGTTGATAGTAGGAAGATTGTTATGAGTTGATTATGCAACATTTTATATTCCTCTCATCCGCTGTCAAATCTGGCGTTAGAAAACCCAACTTTCTACATATTTAAGAAGGGCACACGACTTAAAATATTCATAATCACCATTTTTTGCCAACATCGCATTGTGCATGTAGATCGAGCCAATCATGCATGAAATGAAAAATGGGTGTTTCTGTTACGTATTCTATGCAAACTGACGCATGCAGCTATTTCAGAAGCAAACACACAGTAACCAGTTTTCTGCTTATATTTTATACTTGCATATTGCATTGTTACATCGAATTTTATTTACACTATGATAGTTGCATACTATTACGCAATGAGTGAATAAACCCAAAGGGTGTATGACTCACGGAGTTGCGAGACTAACTAAGACTGCTCTAATTATCACATCATTGTTAAGGTGGTCCCTGAAATTTTGACAAGTTAATGTTGATGTTTATAGTATTGCTCTCATTCAAACCTGTCTGTGGTTTACTTTTTTTCCTGCTGTCCTAACTTGTAGCAGGGCAACAAGTGACAACACAACCATTAATGTTATGTGCACAAGGCATATTTTTAGCACAAAGTTTATAATATAGGATGTCAATCAATGAAAACTTTAAAAATAGCAAACCTGTATGATGTTAAGCATTACTGCAGGGCAAGTCGATTGAAATTTTCAATGTAATTTGCCACCACCGTTGTTATTAATGAATGAGTGAGTTGATAATTGCCATTAAAAACCTCATGGTTTGGAACATTGACTTTTTGGTTCATTAGAAAAGCAAACTCAACAACATCAAAAGGTGTAGCACGGAAGAAATCTGTTGTTGAGAACGAGTACCTATACATTACGTCAAGAAGATGTAAAAATCGCACATGAAAACTCGAATGGTGACTTTTGTGAACTCTCAAGTCTGCACTCTTCTTCTCCCTTATAATTTCAACGCGCTACACGGACTATTTACAAAGCATCTGTATACACATGCGGTGATGCGATGGGTTGTAATATTGAAATCGAAAAGGATTCTTTTTCATCTCATCTCATGCATATTATATGGCTACGAACGATCAAGCGAGCACTTTGCTGTTTTCGATGCACCTTCCACCTCAACTTCAATTTGTTATGTCACTAAAACTGCATAAAAAGTGAACAAAGAAGGCAAATGAAAGTTGTTTGAATTTTGAATCGTAACATGACTAGTAACAATCGTGTGCATGTTATCAGATACTTATTTACTCACTTATATTTTTGCATCTCTGCACCTTCCTAGTAGTCAATGAAAAAATGCACGCATCTCAACACCCCCTTTCTGCTCGTCGTTTCCTGAAATCTCGTTTTCAATATGCGATGCTTTATAATAATTGCTGCATCATTTTACAGTTGACTTTTGAACCGGTCACAGCAAAGTAAAATTGGTTTGCTTCGACGGAAGGAAGTTGTGGTGGTAGTGGTGCTTGAAGTAAACGACACAGAATCATGTAGACAATTGCAACAATGAAGTGCACGAAACATATAATTATGTTGGGCTCATTATCGATAATATTGAATGATTGATTTTCGTGTACAATTCGATGGATTTTCCTTGACAAATTAAAATTGCATTCTCATCACGGACTTATATTATTTGCTCTCGAAGTTTGTAACAATTTTTGTGAGTTGAAAGAGTTGAATGGGAGAAGTGACACAGTGTGCTAGTGACTCATTGTAGAGCAACATGTCCAGTGCAGCTACAAACGTGCGTCTTGCGACGCCCAGCATATTTACGAGAACATTCATGCTGGGCATCATGGGAACCTTATCAATGTACCTTACTTCATGGGAGAATTCAGACAGGGTTAGAGATAACTATTTGGATAAGCATAGGGATTATGGAGACACATTTGACTTCATCATAGGTAATAATAAATTAGGCCGTAATAATTACTTTAATAAGAAAAATCAACTGTATTAAATATTATGCGTTACTATTTCAGTTGGCGGAGGGACAGCGGGTAGCATACTAGCAAATAGGCTTTCCGAAGACTATAAAGTTTTAATGCTGGAAGCAGGGGGTGACCCACACCCTTTTCAGAGAGTGCCGTTGCTGTCCAACTGGCTGCTACAATATTCACAGTTGGATTGGAAGCATATTACGATGCCTCAAAAACAAGCGTTTAAAGGATCTACTCAATCTGTAATTAAAAACGAATACTATTAAGTTTCTTTAAAAATCCAAAATAAAATATAATACAATTATTGTGGTTTAATAGAGAGCCAGTATTTCACAAGGTCGTGGGCTTGGAGGTACCTCCAACTTGGATTACATGATGTATCTCCGAGGTCATCCTAAGGATTTTGACGAATGGGCAGATCTAACAAAAGATTCTTCCTGGTCTTATGATTCTGTTTTGAAATATTTCAAGTCGTTAGAACAATATAGTGGTCCATGGGAAGGAGGTAGGCAATTTGTCATTTGCATAACTTAATGCATTACTACGGATCACATTTAATTTATATGCATTTGTACAATAATTTTTTTTTTTAGAATATCATGGAGATTCTGGTGAAATGAGGATAAAGAGACCTGCCTATACGGGGCTTGGAGAACGGTTCTGTCATGCTGCTCAACAAAACGGCTATCCACAAGTTGATTTGAACGGGCCATTCGTAGAGGGTAAATGATGAATTTTAAAGTTATCACAACTCCATAGTCGCAGAAAGTTAACGTTTTATAATGTTAATTGTAGGGTGTGATATTTTGACCTATCCAACCAAGAAAGGATACCGAGATAGCGTACATAGTTCATTCCTTCGGAAAATCAAGGATCATTGGAATCTGGCTATTCATAAGTATGCCCATGTGAATAAGGTATTAAAATCCAACACAAGCACATTTCATATTACTTCTAAAAAATGCATAGAAGGTCAACTAAATGTTTGCCACATTACTTTACCAGATACTTATAAAAGGCGACGAGAACAGAGCCAAGGGGGTAGAATACGATCGCCACGGAAAAGCACAAGTGGCATACGCAACAAAGGAAATTATTGTCACTGCTGGTGCAATTCAAACTGCCAAAATTCTAATGTTATCAGGAATCGGACAACGTGCAGAATTAGATTCACTAGGCATACCAGTAATTGCAGATCTTCCGGTCGGGAAAAGACTACAAGACCATCTCTCAGTTTATCTCGGCCCATTCTTCGTTGACACTGGTGCATCACTTGATATAGACCGCGATGTAAGCGCTGGAGCTGCACTATCTCTAGCAAGGGACAATGGGCCCTTAACCACAACAGGATTTCAGGCTGCTGCAGTAATTAGCTCAGGACTTGAAAAACTTCATGGTGGACGGAATTGGCCGGATCTCCAGCTTACAATGTATGGTCTTTCTCATCACAAATCTGCAGATGAAGATTTCAGCCACGCATATCATCTCAAGAAGGACCTGCTCAAAACCTACTTTGAGCATTCCAAGGGTAGCGACTCATTTTCAATTGTAGTATCCGGTGGTCGTCCCAAAAGTAGTGGAACTGTTAAACTTTTGAACCGAAACCCCTACGCTCCTCTCATAATCAACCCAAACTACTTTGACAAAGTTTATGACTTGGTTGTAATGGTGGATGGTGTTAAAAAGGCAATTCGTCTTGTTGAGAACTCTACAGTTTTCCACGACATCAATGCTCGACTCACCAACGAAGTACTTCCTGGTTGTGAAACATTCAGATTCAGAAGTGATGCTTATTGGGAGTGTTACGTAAAAACAATGTCTGTATCTTTTGGAAATGTTGCGGGGACTGCAGCGATGGGCTCAGTTGTGGATAGTAATATGAGAGTTATAGGATTGAAAGGTTTGAGGGTTATGGACGCTTCTATCATGCCTTCAATAGTCTCAACGAGTACTGGAGCTGCAGTAATGATGATTGCGGAAAAGGGAGCTGATCTACTTTTGAAACAATGGCAAGGGACACAAACTGAAGGAGGACTTTTGAAAGACACAAATTTGGTGCTGACTAAAATTAAAGAAAATGCTAGCAAAATGAAGGGAACTATAGATTCTTCTAAAGCATTTTTGGAAACGCTCAAGCTAGCAGGAAGCAACCCGGATGCCGCTCTCGAACAAATTGATATGGAAGATTTGAAAAAGCTCACACAAAGTGTTGGAAGTCTAGCTGCTATATTGGGCCCTGCGCGCTGTCCCTCGTAGTAAATCGTACACTGGCAGTAATGGTCTGGGGAAAAATTCTTCTTTAGCTGCTTTGATGGCACTATCTCCAATGCTGAAGGGTCAAGTTGGTGGATTATATCAAAATGTATTTGATGATACTGAAACACAGTCATCGATTGCTTCTCCCGTATCCGTTAAGCCGCAAGGGAAAGGAGAAAATTTACTCAATTCATTTAAGATTCCTCTTCTAAGTAAAAATACAACTGGGAAATCCCAACCGGCAAATCCAACGAACAATCTTAACCTAATTAGAATCCTTCAGGGTATGATGAAGAATAAAATTAATGAGTTGAAAAACATCACAAAAAACGTAAAAACGAGCCCATCTGAACAATCTAAAACTCCGGGGAAAGGTGCAACTCCTACGGATATCACATTGGAAGATGTTTTTGGATTAGCAAATGGAGGACAAGAGGAACTGGAAGAATATTCTGTTGAGGAATCTCTACTACTTCCACCTACAACAACTCAAAAAATTGCGAAAAGTACTACTCAAACAACGACAACTAGTAAACCTACAACTACTACAGAGAGACCAATGATTGAGTATGCTTATGAAGTGATTCATCAAGGGCCTGCAACACCAAAACAAGTTCCTATATATCCTGAATACCTCCCTGAGGCAACTCGTCCACCACTACTTGTATATCCTAAATCAAATCCGTTTGCAAATTTGAAAACTCTGGAAGCCAACGTTGGTTCTTTAATGACCCCCGAATTACAAAAATTTAAAAACCTGGAAGCCAATACCGATTCTCTGAGGACTTCAGAATTACAGAAGTTTAAAAATTTGGAAACTATTACCAGTTTACTTCGGAATTCAGAATTCCAAAAGTTTAAAAATCTGGAAGCCAACGTCGGTTCACAACAGACCCCAGAATCGCAAAAGTTTAAAAACGTCGAAGCCAACGTCGGTTCTCAAAAGACACAAGAATCACAAAAATTTAAAAATCTCGAAGCATTAGCTCAAATTCAGCATGACACCATCACCAAGTTCAACGAAAAACAACGCCAAAAGCATCTTGATTCCGCTCGACTTCAGCTACCCTTCCAACCTCGACAGCCAAATCCCCTAGCTTCAATCCAAAATCCACAATTTAGTCAAAATGCTCCTCCGCCATTGTACCAGTATCCTTTGTCTTCAACATCCCAGACAAGTTTCTCTCAACCTCCACCTCCGGTACAATCTTATACTCCTCCCGAAAATATTTTACCTCCTCCATTTCATCGTCAACCACCTTCTCCGTCATATGACCAAATACGTCGTCCACAGTCACACCCATTTCCACCTCTTCCTCCTCAGTTTGGTCAGGACCCAATAACTGAACGACCATTTGGTTTCATAAGACCTTATAACCAAGAGTTGCGACCTTCCGTAGACCCCACAGATTTAAAATATGCCGTTGGCTCAATAATTAATGCAAAGTATACTCATCCAACTCCAAATCCCTTTCGAGGAGTTCTAGATTACAGAGGACATCCTCCACCAACTGATTTTGCGTCTGAAGGTGTTCTTAAAGCTTTGCAATTAAGAGCTAATGTTGACAAGTACTTGAATTTTCCAATACTACAAACTAGACCTAGTCCTATACCAATTACTCATCGCCCAACTTATCCACCACCTCCCCCAACAACAACGGAAACTCCAGTTCCACCTCCAGTACCCTACCCGGATATGGAGGACGCTGGAATATTTGCTCCAATCAAGGACGCTCTGCAACCCCTAACAAAACTCATGAAGGCACCCTTCGACCTACTTCCAACGTTTGCAAATCCTTTTAAGAAGGAGAGTAGCAGTGAAAGTAGCAGCAGCAGTTTCCTCCCACAACTTCCAAGCTTGTTTCAACACAGGGCAGGACCAATGCCTTCAGATTCTTCAGAAGTACAAACGCCACAACCAATATTTCCACCATCACCATCTCAATATGCTCAACTACAACCATCTTCGCCTACCGTTCGTGACAGTTTAGCTGCAGTATTACCTCGCTTTTTTGTGAACCATTCTAGGAAAAATGAAGAAATATCACCAGAGCTTTTTTTACTTACTTTGGCAAACTTGACAAGTGATCTCCCCAAACCATTTGTTTTAGAGCCCAGTAAAAGCTTAAGAACTGAGGGAGTTGCCAGTCAGCCCTTCCTTTCCTCATCCACCTTATCTGAGAAGGATGAACAGAGGAATAAGAAACTTTTGGATCAAAGTATTAGTGAAATATTGAGTCATTTAAAAAATCATCATTTTGCAAGCATAGCATCCAATCCAGATTCCGATTCTGATGACCCTGTTGAAAGCTCCAAGTCTGGGATCAACAGTGCCAATGAAATATTAAACATTCAATACACCAAAGTTCCTACAACGGTCAAATCGTCCGTTCCAGCTACTCCAAAAATTAATAATAATCCCCCAATCGAATTTCACAAGTCAGCATGGGCCAAGGAGCCTGCAATTCCTTCAAAAAGTTTACATTTTAAAATAAAGATAATAAAATAGCGTTTGATGATGAAATAGGAAATACAAACGTGATGTATATCACTTTCAAATTTTAATTTAATTCATTTCGTGTCATTTTTTAATTTTATTAAATATATAATGTAGGTGAAAGTGTTGAACTCAAATATATTTTGTATTATATTGTAATGGTTATATGAGCGTGCGAAATGTGAAATATATGCTATACTTTGTTACTGCCGCTTTACCTAAAATGTGTTTCTGAGCAGGTTATTTCCCACAAGTGAATTGAAGTTTTGGCCACGGTAAAATTATCAAATCATGTTTACAACTCACTTTAGGTGACATGATAGAATGATATACACAATTCATTATCTGCATGAAAAGATTTCACAAATTCATATTCAAGAAAAATACGAGGTTCGTATACGGTGTTCATTACAAACAAACCAGTACAGATTTATTGCCATGTCATATCATAGTATAGAACCACCAGCAAAGCAATTTAAGAATTTAGGATTTTTGCAACATGGACAATTTATCTCACCTTGCGTTGCGTGCTAGCTTTTCCTAGAGAATTTATAACCGAACGTGTCTTTTGTCCGCTCAACTGACTCAACTTATCTAGTTCTTACAGAAAATGACGTACGTGCTGAATTAAATCCAGAAACATTTAATGTCATCCTTCGAGCGTACTTCCGCTCGTTTTGTGAAGTCATTGGGTAGACGTAATACTATCAAATGTATATATAAGAAAGAATGTGGTGCATTTCAACTTACAATATTTAACAAAGTTGAATTCATTATGTGTAAGTCAAGTCATTATACAGGACAGTATAGTTTTTATCACGGTCATTTATCAAGAATTGACACGACTACTGCTCTTTACACGACTTTAAATGAGACATACATTTTGCAAGTTAAAACAAGTTTTCTAAGCTATAGGACTAAATTGTAACATTAGGCTTTGTATAAAATCTAGTCTGATCTAATCCAGTACTTTCAATTCGCATTGTATGCAAAATAGGCAACGAAGCGTACTGCTCGTCAATGCAGCTTCATTTGCTATTGAATAAAATAAAGGATGCGTTGCTGCATGTTCAAGCGTGCTGTCTGGAATTTTACAACTCATGTATTCGGAATTCACACACTAATAAGCTTAAAAATATGCGATGATCTAACCAGCAAAGGCTGCTTGAAACATTGCGATTCGCAAAGTTTATGATTTACTTCATACATTCACTGATGAAGCGTCTTCTTCCCTTTTTCTAAGCAAGCAGGGCTCGTCATTTGTAATAATTATTTTAGACTGGTGTACCAAGGAATCGCAACTATTCACAAGTAGAATTGTCGAGACAGCATGAAAATATATACTTAAATTAGCGTTGTAGCATGTGTTCAACTCTACCGTACGTACCCATTCACATTAGACAGACAGACAAAAAATCGTGTCTACAAGATTGTGAGTTTCAGTGTTTCTTCATGATCTTTAAGGTCACGTCGTGATTCCAGTTTTATGGTTGTAAAATTTTTATGAAAAGCGCATGCTATGTGCATTATAGGGAGCTTCTCATATCATACACGATTTTATTGACTCTTCACTCCTCGATCATCAATGAAAAACTCCAAAATAGTCATGCATTTTATTCTCTGAGACGGTTCAAAAGTGTGAGCAGCATAGATATATATACGCTGTCCATTTCTAACAATGGGCTAAAAACAACAACAAACGAGTTCCGTGTATTGCATTTTATTTCAACCCTCTTGTGGAAATGAGTTGCTCATTCATACTATATGGACATGTAATACAGAGTGTATAAGATGCGCTTTAATACGATATATAAGAACTGTCCGTCTATGCTATAGAAAAAAATCTACCCTCAGGATGAAATTTAACATTTTATCCATGCTAAGTAAAATCAAGGCCAAATGCAGATCACAATATTTCTTACTTATACTACACGCTCCTAAGAAGACATAAACAACAATACTTCAACATATAACACATCACTCCTTTAGAAGTTAGTCACACATACCTAATTTGTCCAGTGCTTCGATATACCAAGGTGTGTAATTATCCTTTCATCATCAACATTAACACATGAATAGTTGCGCGGATTTTGCAACCTTTATGAGATAAACCGCTTGCCCATGGATTCCGGCGTGTTAATCATAATTTTGATTTTCTTTTTGGCATTTCTGTGGTAAGTGCTTAGATTCTAACATGCAAATATACAATTCGTACACGACCTAAATTTTTAATTTATAAACTATATAGTTTCTTAGGAGCTGCCTATTGCCACCTATGCGTAGGGGTACAAGCTAACTTAACCTACGGGTCAAACAGTAACCTTCCGACAATTATGTACGCAAAAAAACGGACACCTGGTGACCCCACGGAACATAACTGTAAGTGCAGTAATAAGTTCAAAGGTCGATGCGGCTCGTGCGAAGGGGACAATTTTGTAGATGACGGAGAGCTGGGAAGTCCTCGAGATTTCAGCAACTTTGGGGGAGACAGAGGTTTCGATTTTTCTGGGAGTGGAGGGAACGATGGGGATCCAATGCGTGGTTTCTTGGGAAATGGTTCAGCGCCAACAGGAACGTCTACGCTGGATCAGCCAGATCACAATGTTAGTTCTTATGGAACAACTCCCGATCAGTATTAAAAGCGTTACGAGCTGTCGGTGAAAGCTAGAACACTAAAGTTTCCAGTGTAATTTTTAATCAATAAGCCAGAGATACAAAACCAAGTATGAATACTCAAACCAGTGACAGCAGCTTATATGAATACTTAAGTAGGCCAGTTTGACTGGAATTTCAATAATGGTTCATTATTTATTTGTTTGTGTATTCAGTTCAGTAGTGCAAAATAGGTACTGTTTTGATAAGAATTTACACACTAAACTAGGTTACCAAGTACTGTTTTAGTTTGAAAGTAGAGACTCATTTTGTAACAATGTTATTTTATAGGACCAGCGTTAGTCATTTAATAGCTAAATTTTGTGAAACTGTTGATGCCAATTCAATTCAAATGGTTTTGGTTTGTTCATTTTGTGTAGGAAAGCAGCAAAAATCTGTAAATATAGCGATGTGTAAATGATTATATACGTGTGAATTTAACAATTTTTTGCATGTAGTATGAATTCATTGTTTTTTCCTCCTTTGTTAAGTGTTAAATAATATTTACTGCTATGACTGTAAGAAAGTCAAGCATTATCAATGCCGTCTATTAACTATACTACCACTAGTACTAAACCCGTACAATAATTTCAGTGATCAGTCACTCTTAATGCTCCGTCCAGGTCTTCCAAGCGAGAAAACAGCATATTTTCGTAAATTAACCTTACTACCCAACTTTAAATGTTTAGCTTTAGTTTAAAGATGTGTATCACGAAATGTATGAAAACCTTTAGCAGATGTGTATTTTACCAAACCCATTCCCAAAGAATTTGCTCCTTAAGACATGAAATTTGTTTTTAATAAATTGTGACTTTTTAAATGAATTTTTGGTTAGTGGCTTGATTTCATCAATAATTATAATTTCTTAGTTTATTCAAATTGTAACTCGATCACAAAATTATACATATGTTCTTTTTAATTTTTATGACTCACAATACGTGATTTTGACTTTTCCGTGCGTACTTTTATTTGGTTTGGATGATGTTGAAAAGTTCTTAATAACTTTTCACGAGTTGCCCATTGACAAAAACTTTAACAATATTACGGTCATCTCCCAACATGATGAATTTTTCAACCAAGACATTGATGTCGCTCTCAGGGAACAAATCAATAGGAGATAACTCATGTTCTAAACCAATGACAAGGGCATCAAATGACTTGCCCACTTGGAAATTCCCAATTTCTTGCTCCATTGCGAGAGCTGTAAGAAAATACGGTTATAATTAATCCATTTCTTAACTTCAAACAGAATTTACGGATTTTTAAAGCTCAAATAAGACCTTCAGCTCCTCCCAAAGTGGCCAGATAGAGTGCCTCCCTAAAAGTCAAGGGTTCAGACTCTCTTCCCTCAATTGATAACGTTTTGGCAGTCATGATTGCATGTCTCATCTCTTCCAAAATTGAAGGGGTGTATCCTCCAGCAACATCTTCAAACATAATACCGAATTATCAGTGACAAATAACGATCCTCACATTATTTTTAAATGTACATCTTGTAATATCTAACCAGTTCCAAGGCCAACTTTAACTCCTGCATTACGCAGTTTTTTCACTGGACAATGCCCACTCAATAAGGAATTGTTGGATGTTGGGCAATGGGATATTGATGTATTGTTCTCTTTCAGTATTTCGAGTTCCTCATCCGTAATGTGTACACAGTGAGCCATAATAGCCTAATTTGCAAATGCAGCGTTTAAATACAGCTTAACTCTCACTATCAGTTCATCAAGAAACTATAAATAATAGTGGTACCTTTGAACTGAGAAGCCCAGTTCCACCATAAATATCTGCATAGTTCTTGTACTGAGGAAATAGTTCCATAGCTCTTTCAATTTCTGGAATGGACTCGTCAAGGTGGGTCTATGTGGGATCAGTTTTGAATTTCATTTGTTGTGATCATGAGTTCTTCGTACTTTCTCTTAACTTAACACAAAAATTACCTGAATGTGAACATCATGCTCTTTGGCAATAGCTCCCAAGCCCTTCAAGAGATCTTCTGAACAAGTTAATGCAAACCTTGGAGTAATTGTTGGAAGTACCAATGGGTTCTAGATGTTAAACCATATTCGTAATTTAACATTTATTTTTTTGGAATTAATATTTGAATCTAGCAGCAAATTGTTCCAATACCTTTCGGTCTAGTATCTTTTTGACAAATTCCGTTGTACCAGACAATGACTCTTCAGTTGTCTCCACATAATAATCTGGAGAGTAACAATCCATGCAAACTTTTCCAACCAGTGCTCGTTGGCCGTAAGCTTCAACCATATCTGCCATGACTTCGGAAGAGCTGGTATGGATCGTTGTGAAATAAGAAGCTGTAGTTGTTCCATTATTGATTGTCTTTTCCTGTAATCAATTATGAAGTTACGGGTCAAGTTTGGCTTTCATTATAATTTATAAATATTATTTTGTATTCTCACCACAACTTTTCTATAGACCAGTTCAGCAAACTTTGGATCCTTATACTTGGCCTCCAGGGGGAATGTATACTTATCCAGCCACTCCAACAGTGGTAAATCAAGTCCAATACCAACATTGGGATATTGAGGAGCATGAATATGGGTGTCAATTAATCCCGGCATTAGAAATTCCCTAAGTAAACGAGAGAAAAATTAGACGTTTTATGAAAATGTATACTACGTACAAAAATGGAAATGAGCGTGGCATTTCGTTTCATTTTTAAAAGTACCCTTCTTGAAGCTTGATGATGTCACTATCGCCAAACGAATGTGATGCTTTAAGGGTATCTAAATTCTCAGCAGTGTCCACAATCACAATCTGTGAAAATACATTTCATAGAGTTACATTCGCATTCAAGTTTATGTAACATATCTATGAAATCAGAATGATATATAGACAATAAATTAACCTTTCCATCTTTCACTCCAATCACTCCATTTGGTTGAACAACCAACGGCTCCGTCCATGACAAGCTGTGTATGTAAGGACCAATAAATACTTGAATTCCTCTAGCAGGCTTGTCGGCATTTTTGGAAGTTTTGTATTTTGGCTTATTTGGGGAAACTCGGGAAGCTGCAGAACCCATTTTGACTTTTACGTGAGCTAGTGATAGCAAGTGTTTCAAAATTTAACCTGAAATGACAGTAAGCTGTCTATAAATTGCAACAGGATTGTCTATAAAGTGAAATAACTGGAAGAAATTTTTTTTACCAAAAGCTGTCAGTCAAGCTGCAGTTGTTATAAATATTCTGATGAGTAACACCTCACTGTAGTATAGGTGTCAGGCTTGATGATAATAACCTTTGTGTTTTATCAAATGCAAGTACTTAACTAACCAAACCCAATTCCAGAAGTTGAGTGTTCGTATATTCGTGCATACAAAACTAAGTAAAGAAATTGTTATCATCAATCCAAACCCAGTTGTAAGAAGGTTCCCCATTTGATCAACATAATGTAAAACATAACCTGCATGCACAGCTTGGTTTGGTATTAGGACAAAATCTGGCAGATTTATATGAAACAAGATTGGTCTGCAGGATGTAGAGATAGGATAGGAAATTGCTAGTGAGTCAACATGACATTTGTATATGAATGTATTTACATTCGTCATCATTCGCATGGATTAGTTAGTCAGGGATGAATACACATGCTGTTTGGTATTATTCAAGAGCCTACTTATCATATTCTCTAGTTCATGGAAATGTACTCGGCAAAGTTTAATGTGGATTACATATTGTGTATTATATTAGTGCAGTACTGATAAGAATATGGCATGTGTAAAAAATACGACAAATGAGTCGTATACATCGTAAAGAGGGGCGCTGGTCCTGATTAAAATTATTGTGAGTTGGAACAGTGATGGGTTTTACTTTTACGTTTTGGAAAACAAAATGACAGGCAATCAGAAAATATTTACATTGTCAGTTTGAAAAGTGTATGCAAAATGTATTTTCTGCTACTTCTTTTAGTTACAAAACAATATTTGAATTTTGGCCATGAGTCAGCGATTTGTCACTGAGCTTTTACGAACGGAAGGTATATTAACGGTACCCGTGAAATGCTTTGATATATTACTAATGCGACTTACTACTTCATTTCTTACTATTACACATCTCGTACTTCTTCAAAATATTTCTGATGTCAGTCTGGACGGATATTTGACACAGATATACCAAGACTCATCGTCAGTAAATCCCATGTAATTTCTTTTTGCAAACGGATATGATGACAAGTTTATTTAAAAGACTTTGTTTGTTTGCAACGGCTATAACATCAACATTTATTTGTTTCGCACAATACTTCATATTATTTTAATGAAACAAATAACAACATTCGTAATTTTTATTATAATGTGTAATCGAAGAAAGCATTTTAAAATAAAATAGCTTCATATTGCGCATTACAGAAAAAAAACAAATACAGAAAATGGGTTTTCCGTAATTAAGACAGTACAAGTTTGTTTATATGTAATATAAATATATCATTTGAAATGAAAGCAAACATTTGTATCAACGAACCATTTTTTTCTATTTCTAACTTATTCACGCATGCATATTATATAGGTATTATTATGAATACAAATATAACTCAAATCTTTGGGAAAAGAATAGGAACATTAATAATCATTAATTCAAGGGCTGTAGTGCCCTGCTTCAGAGTGTTCATGTTCAACTGCGACGGACAAAGAAGACTTGGTGAGAAGACGGAGCTCAAGTTGAAAGGATTCATTTTGTTCCTGTCGCTCCTCTGGGCCACCTGGTGAAGATGCCGAAGAAGATATTTCAGTGTCACATAATGGGCCGCTGGAAGTTTCTTCAGATCCCTCTTGATGATGTCGAGAGTCAGTTCATCTGCATTCGCGTCCCATCCCATGCCACCAGTTGCAGTACATGAAAATAAATCCCAAAACAAAGCAAAACACATTAGTTATTCTTATCGTGTAGTATACAAACACAAATACCTACTCATTCATAGTACCTTACAAGTTTACTTGTTGCATGTATCTTTATTCTACGACTAGTAAAAAACTATATAGCCTATTAATGATTACAGTCAAAACAACCCATCATCATCATTGTAATTATCAGGGAATAAGTAAAAAGGGGGTGCTAGACCTGAGCATGATTATTAGTAATTACCTAATAAAGAACAAAAGTATGTGTCGTTCTCAAAAAGAAATTTCCTTATTGTGTTAACACATCATCTAGCCGCACTCAACCGCATTGGTATTGCATTTAATATTGATCACATTATAATTACTTTCTACGTTTGCAAAAACATATTAGCTCTCATTCTCATTACGGAGATAACCTTGAAGTTTGCAATGTATTCAACCAGAATATTGAAGGTGAATGTCATCCCTGTCCATCTCTCAAAATTGTTTATATGCTGCAGAGAATAATTTTGCATCCAATGAAAATAACCCGGTGTGTTGTATAGTGTATGATGATGATCAGATCAAGTACACTTGTACGTACATTATATGCAGGAGCGAAACAAACAGCATCTTTTGTATGAAAGCAAAAAATACGTTTTTAGCAGTGTGCTATTTATTGCCTTTGTTGGTCTTTATTTTTTTTTTCATTTTTTTTTTCTTTAATTTTTTTCCCGTTCTTACTTGTTCAATCTACCCCCACAGCATAAAAGCATCATCATGTTGCTACTTTTACATGACATCCATTCATCATGTATTTTCATCAGATGATTTGTCCATTTAGAAGAAGACTACTATAGGTATCTAATCATTTTTAAATCCAACTCGATGATCTCACACTACGTATAATATCTAATGCAAGTCATAAAAGGGGATGTGACTACGATTCAATAAAAATTAAGCATTTTACAATTTGACAAGCTATAAAAAACTTGATCTTCAAGAAGTGGTTCTGCTAGTCAAACTGACTCCCATTGATTTAATTGCATGATTACTTTTTTGGTACCGTTCCAGCAATACTTCAATCATTAAGCGCTTATGCTCTCAGGGCTGCTTTGACTGTAAATATAATTTAATCCGTTTGTATCCCTTACCGGCATTCAAAAATCTCTGGAACACATCTGGAGTGATTAGAGGTTGTGGCAAAATCCTAAAGTAGAGTTTCACAAGGCTACACATGGAATGGATGTCTGGAAATTGACTCATGTCTGCAGACTCACGTTCTGTGAACAAAATGAAAAACTTTTTACTCATAACATCATTACCATTGATAGTTACTAACATTTTATACTTTATAGCATTGGATCAGGTTATAAGCTGAAGCAAAAATCAAAAGAAACCAGCGAGGTGCAGCAAGAAAACTATTAAGAAGATTATATAAATCTAAGTTTTTTTTGACAAACTGAATTTGCAAGGCTACCCCCAACTCAATATTCTCTGCCTAGTTTATCATCTTAGATTTCGACCGTGATTGGATTGGAGTCATTTTAATGCTTAGGTTGTTGGTGTGCTATACACATGCCAGAGCGCTAAACGAATCCATCTGGTGCACGACTTTATACTTCATAATCGTTATTACACTGCTTGGCAAATCTCTTTTTTCTCCCAAAAATTACCATTCCTCTGTAATAAATTTAGCCGCTATTAGACTTTTCTCACATTCTGAGAGTTTTATCAGATACTTTAATCAAGCATCATCCGATTCACTCCATGCCTTTTATGAGTTCTCCGCTCTACGTGTTGGAGTTTTACACGATTCTTGAATGGCAAGAACATGTCCAAAAATCAGTTCCGCATAAGCATTAAACTCATTCATTCGATACATACCTTGTTCTGGTATGCGACCATGTGGCTTTTGCTACTAACTACATCCTTGTACCTATATGTTATGTGTACCATCTACGATTAGATTTTCCGCGTTAGGAATCTTTGTTCTGTGAAGAAGTCAAGAAGGATTATCGATTTCATTTTTCCTACTTATCCACAGTTCTCCATGAAGTATGAACCTTTCTGTGGTAGATTGGTAGAAGCATAATATTCTTGGGCATGGCTTGCCTATCAAAAATTTGACGCATCATGACGCTTCTTCAGATGCTTTCTTCAATATTGAATATAGTAAATACCTACTACTCATTGAAATGCTGAGAATGAATTGAATTAATGCATGTTCAGTCAAAAAACTGATTGGTGAGGAGGGATAAAGAAAAAACATGACCATAAAACACGCACGCAGAGGAATTACATTTGCATAACATGCCTGGGCTACATTTAACGCTACGGATCCAATATGAATGCTGTCAATGGTAATCAACGTTTTTTTAGAAATACACAATGTAATCCTCACAATCCAGTAGATTAGATATATATCAAAACAATGAGAGTACGTTTCAAAGAAAAACTGCATCGATAAATATTTACTTGGACTACAAATGCTGAATGTGACGACAGTTTAAAATGTAACATAACGCTACGTGTCTCGTGTATCAAAGTATTCTAATTGATCAGATGAATGGAGATTCATACATAATCATATCATTGTAAAAAAAGTGCCCGTGTAACTGTGATGTTATCTATTACGTTTTAGCGATAAATATTAAATAAATTGTGCAAAGCAAATAAAACAAAAGTTGAACTTGAATTCTTGCGAAATCATTCTAGTTATATACTAGGCTTGTAAAACTGACTGCAATTGCAACTATCTATTACACCGTGGATAGGAACTCAATAACAATCACCACTAGTTTTCATCCGTGTATCAAAGATGGAATATAAAAATCTGGTTTATATAGGAATTGTGCTGATCGTAAGAAAGGAATCACTTGCATTGATTTGGATGTATCTGATTTCCCTGTCAATAAGCCATATATTTGTAGTTAGTTTTACAATTTATGATTATTTTATGCACACTGAAATCTCTGGCACGCACCATTAATCGTGTGATCTCGTCAGCAGATTTCATACGGGTGCTCCTCAATTTCTTGAGCAGTAAATGATGTATTTATTCGCTTCTGAGATTTTCACTACAACCACTTAAAGTAATGAAGGACATCTTTAATTGATGCATGACATGGATATTTAACAGAAGGTGTAAAGAAAAAAATCAAATGCTGTAAATTTTGTTTGTGCATCGCACTTAAGATTGGCATTTCACTGCTACTGCTACTAGCTAAATAAAGCTCAAAATATTTGCTTTAATGATTTCTATACTGGGCCAAGGACCAATATTGTGCAAATATTAGCTCTTTACGATAATTATCCACCTCCACTTGATTAAACATTTTTTCATTAGTTTTTTTTCTTTATCTTATCTCCAGTGTCCTTCTTGATTTAAGGGTGACAAGAACCTTCATTTGCTAACTAACCTCTGGCAAAATCCACGCATTGTTGATTTTTTACTCAACAGTCATAATCTAGAGCTCTTTAATACAACCAAAATTGTATATAAATGCATTCTATAATATACACGTTCATATGCCAATCCTGTATAAGAGTATAGATTATCGGATATACTTCTCTGTAATTTTTATTTTATTTTGTGCGATGGCTTTTCCATACATTCTTCTGAGCATATTAGTATTCGACACTTGTTGCCTAACCTTGCGTCATTTTACGTGATTTCAATTCTATGTACATGACTACATAACATTAAATTACCATAATGTACCTCTTATTGCCTTATGATTATCCGCGGCATGTTGTTTCTATAATACTCAGACAAAATGGCTGCAAATGTGAGCAGTGATACCATCACAAAAGCTGTTACTGTGACCAGTAAAAATCACGTCTTTATTCAATTCGATCAATATGATTTTCAAACATTTGGTACAAATCGGATTAAACCGCTATAAGTATATAATTATGCTAGTAAAAAGTATTGTGTTTTTATTCAACCACGAATAGAGTTGAATGCGTGGTAGGTTGTTAATTTATGTGAAAATGTACGACCTTAGATGTCTAGCATCTAATTAGCTATGCAGCTGCATGCACACTTTGTCTTCCAGCAATCAGTGCTCTGCATAGTTAATCTACTTTTTACTTGCGAATCCAATAAGAACAATACAAACACTCAAAATGATAATCAATAATCACAATCATTTATTACTCTGCATGTTCTTGAGAACCTTTCAACAGATCCAACGCAAACCTATAGCCATCAGATTTTTGTGGAATCTACAATCATTATTCAAAGGATAATTTGCTCTCCTGTTTGTAAAGTCCATATATAATGCAAATGAAATGAATGGTAATCCTTTCCATTGTGGTTTGGCATGTGCCTGGTTATAAGTCTAGGCAAATAGAAGCACAAACACTTCGTCGTAGCCAAATTATGCATGCACCGTGTTACATTACATTTTGTCAGTCACATCAAGAGCTATTCTGAATATACATCTATGAAAAACTTGTTGTAACTTTGCATTACGATTATTACTATGATTATTACCAGCTGCCAGCACAAACACCTTAAGAACTTTGTAGCAACATGTCATTTTTCAAACTTGTATGGCCACAGAATTACTTATGACTACCGGGGGATGTAATACACTTATAATTTTCCCCATTTTCTTGTCTCATCTCACATCGTTTCTTTTACAATAATCCTTTTCGTGCAGAGAACTCCAAGTCGATGGAAAGTTCAAAACATGGGGATTTGTTTACTCAAGATTACTCCCAAACATAAACTACAAGCTGTAATCTCTCACATGAAGAGTGTTGCGAAAACTCATATTTTCAGCAACTGTCAGAACATTAAAAACAAATTAGCATGTACATTGCAAAGGCACGAATTGGGGTTCACAATACATACTAAAAAGTTAAAAGTCTACAAGAAAGCTCAGAGAATAAGCCTTGCGACTTTGCAAAGTTTTACTATACTGTTGACTGTATTATATTATAATCCGCTAAATTTTAGTTTAAAGCGACTCGTACGCTCGTAGTGGAACTGTCATGCGCACGCATGAGAAAACAGTTTTTGTATCACATTACGCTTCATTAACTGTGAGTTTTTCATCAATTCTATTATAAACTTTACTTGACTTTATATCACTTTCATTTCAATTCTTCACTCTACCCAAATTTGCTTCAACTGCCTTACCACCTTTACAGCTAGTATTGTTTACGAATCCAGTCATCCATAAACTTCCTAACATTCCAGATATGTACAATAAGCCCAATGTTTAAAGTAGATTCCATAAAAAGTACTAGGATAAATAAGGGAACGTCAGTTTCAGTTTAATATACTAAGAAAAATGAAACAGGAGAGTGAACAGAAATAAACACTCGTAACAAAAAAGATCATCGATGTTTTACAACCATTTTTGCTTTGTACTGGAACAACAAAGGAGTACAACAGACTTATCGACAAGGAACATGCTTTCTTATTATTACCTCAATATCAGGGATAATGTAGATTTATTATGCGTTATGCTTGGACTGGCGTGGCAAAACTTTTCATCATGGCATTACAAGAATTCCTATTCAATGCCCTATTTTTTGGTACAATGAAAGCAACGCTTTTATTTGAAATATGTATGACTAAGCACGCATGTTCTAACTGTATAGCATTTCTGCTTTGGCTCGATCATTGCATCATTGCATCTTGCATCCCGTGATACTTCAGGTACTCGCCTTTTCAAAGCCGACTTCCACTGACGTTAAAACAATAGGTTTCCGAATTCTCGTTCTTGTATTTTCTCTTCAGCAAGATGAAAAATTTATGTTGTATAGTGTACGAGTTCAGATTTAACGAAAGCCAATAAACAAATCAGCAAATGAACGCATTCAAAAGCTTCATTTATTTATTCAACAAACAGAGCTTCCTCATCCTAAATAAGCATGTGAGATGCGAATAATATCCTTGCCTGCTTATATTTATTGTTTGTTATCACAAGCAAGCATAGTTTTTATTACGAATCATCACAAAATTTGTCAGACTTTGGTTGGTGTACCGTTGCATTTTGTGCTTCCAACTACATTGCCATACTTGTTGAGGTTTGATTCAACACTAAATTTTTTGCCTGGTTAGTCATAAAACTAGAAATTCCGAACACGCTCCGCTAGATGATAAAAATGATGTAAATTCCTAAAGCCAAACATTTGAATTTGAATGGCAGTCTATTGTAAGACGAACAGCATCATTGCAATGAACAAACTCGATTCAGTTACGTTATTAGCCCAAGCTACATTGTCTGACAAAAAATAGAAACGTTTGATGTAGATTTATTCAACCATGATAATCTAAATCTGAATTCGTTATGTAATCTGATGATAATACACAACAACTTTTCTGAGGAATTGAAGCTGTCTGACAGATATCACTTGCCCGAGATCCCATCATCAGACATCATCTCCAGAGCTCATAAGAAGTCTGTCTTTATTCAGGAATCCAGAACTTTTATGTACGCATGTGTACTAAACCGCGTACAACTATTTCGTGACACTCCTTATCTGACATGAAGCAGAAAGTTAAGCAGGAAGGGTTGCAGCTACTACTACTAGCGTAGAAATAATTGATGATGAGCCAAGCCAAGGAACAAAGAATGGTAGATGGGCAAAAGAACTCACCTTGTTCGAGGTACCTCTTCAGCCTTTCAGTTTGCTCTCTCGACCCGGAGACACGGTAAATCCCTTCGATATGCAGTCCTCTCTTTTCAATTTCTGCCACACATTTTTCTATTAAAAACGGGGGTCTGAAACCTCCAGCTGCTTTCACTAGAATCGTTAGGCTGGTCCCAAACACCTGAGGGATGTGACTGAGTTGGGGCTCACATTCCGTTATCACACGTTCCGCACAGCTTTCATGCGTAATCAAATTGCAGTCTAAAATGAAAAAAAAGAAACATTTTCATTCGATCTATACGAAAACTGTGGTTTTACATGAAGTGTATGAGCTGAAAAGTTAGTATTTGTTTAAATGTTTTGAAAATTCATATTCTAAACATTACATTCATTTCATAAGCACAAAACTACAAACTGTTTGCAGTTTGCTGTCAATGTCGGGAGACTGGAATTAATGTTAATGTGAGCAATAGAATACGGTACAGCTACTGTCATTGCAACTAGAACTTACCATTGCAAAGAAGACCTTGACTAGACAAACCCCACAAGAAATTTTGACAGATCTGACATTTAGACAACTCCTGGAACGTATGGACTTGGAATGAATGTGATCTCAGGTCCGGAATTCTCTGCCTCTCCTGTTGAAAAAATAAATACCGTCAAGTTAAGAGAAGGATGCTTTAAAAAATACTCAAGCTTCAGTTGATTCTTCCGATGGTGCATGATGGAGGTAAATTTTATTACATTTTATGGGTAACAAAGGAAAAAAGGAAACAATGGAAAATCAAAGACCTAATGTTGTGTTATTATTGTTAAAATTAATATTGTTAGTGCCATTAGTCTACGTGAAGGCTCTTTTATCATGATTAAACAGGACAGATCCTTTTCAGCTCGTTACAAAGTACATATTACGTTTTTTTTCTTTAAAAGGGTTACATGAGTCGTGGCGTTTCATAGGGCACAGCTCATAATAATGCAGTCATTATATACACGAAGCAAAATATTAAGAAAGCATCTGAGTATTCTCAAGGTGTGTGCACAGAAATGAATTTTAGAGCTTGCAAGGTACATATTGAGTTGGGCCTGAGCCGGCAAGTGGAAGATGTTTCTTTAGATATTTATTGCCGATCATCATTGCATCATCATCGTGATCATCATTCGGGGATCACTGATGGTGTCTATTCTACAAATCTCTTAGCTCATTCTACGCAACAGGCACCGTCACGATCATGAAAACCGTCGGCGTTAGCAGTCATACATACAAATATGATTTCTCCAAAGATGTGAGCAACATCATGGATTTTATATCGGCGTGTCTGCCTAGGGTTTAACCATTTATTTTGTGAAAAGTGCTCAAAGGGACATCTTTCTACTACTTTAGATTCTCAATGAGTTCTTTGAGTTATTTGAAAAAGGAAACTGAGACTCAATTCCAAAATCATTTTCCCCTTCATGCCATCCATGCATCCAATCATGCACATGCACACAAAATGCATGACCTACAAACGATTCTATTATACATAAAACATCCACCACTCAAACAGGACACACATTTGTTAGTTCTGGACAACAAAGGGATGAAGAACTCCATGAAGAAACAGTTTTCTGTCCGCATCGGGTTTCCTTCACTTCAAGATTACAAACAGATTACATGAACATGAAGGCAGGTATGCAGTAGTTGCGTGTGTAAGGTACATATTGTACCTTCATTCGATAACAATCTCTTAACGTTTTAGGAGTGTACAATAATATAATAGATGCTGGTTTCTGATTCTGTTGCTGTCGAATGCTCAAAGGACACTGTACAGCCCCCATGCATCTCAATGGGTTTCAATGCATCTCATCATCAATGGGTTTAATGGATATCACATGCGTTAAATTTAAATACGGCTCCTAAAGTAATGAAATATCTACTGTTTTTTGTAAATTAACTGCGTATATAAGGTAATTTTAGAAACGTGGAAGGCTTCTTCTTCCTTTTGGTGCGGGAAATGGTAGTAATAAAGAACGTTGCGTTTACAAAGAATACAAAGCAAGCTCAAAGTGATTGTAATAAAACTCTCGTAATCACAATGAGTTAGGAAGATGATGCCTTGAAGAGAAACTAGCTTCAAGGGTTTTCATGCTGCTTTTAATAGGAAAGACTCTTTGGAGAGATGTGGAGTATAATCTGTTTTATTGTAAGGAAAGAGGAAGCATACTTTTTTGTCTTCTTTTATGACTTGCTTTCTTATGCTCACTAACCAGTTGTACGTGAGTGCTACTTTACTTGAGAGACCTTTCCCGTTGTTTCAAGATGCGTTGTAGTAGTAGTTAGTAAGTTAAGTCAAGTCAAAGCACCACCATAATGATTACCAGCATCATCAAAATAAAGTGTAATGTACTGGAATGCAATGACAAAGCATGTTATGAAAAAGAAGTGGAATTATGAAGACTATCCGACAAAACGAACATCACGTTTTTACTTGTTTCCAGTGAGCATATAGTCAATACCTAGCAAGTAGTGTAAGCAACTCTTCCTGAGTCTGTAGTTAAAAGATTAAAGAAGACCCATATCATCAACGATAGAACATGATGAAAAAGATTCCGACAGCTCATTTCATGATGAGGTCCTGCTGGGTCATGTCATAATAAATAACGGGAAAACTGGTGATTCATATATACACATGATGTCTGCCTGTTTATAAAATACGCATTTGAACGCATATGCTTATGAACAAATTGTCTGAAACAGTACTGTTTTCACTTAATATACAAAACTCAATAAGCCACATTTTATTATGCTAAAGAGTATAATTTGTTGGAGAGCTTTAAAACAGCTTGGAGGCTGAAGAAAATTGGAAATATTTCTGCCTCGAATGATTTAAGTCAAGTAAAAAAATAATAAATTTTACATTCTTCCTTTGCTTGCTTACCACAGAACTTCTAGAGAGTGATGAGACCGATGGACTAGGTGAATGTTGTTGATGATTCGAAATTGTTGATGAATTTGAGGACACCTTGAAATTATGTCTCCCATTGACAGCCATCGTGAATACCGTGGAATGTGAACTTGGTGGAGGGGTCTGATGATGGTGACGATGGCGTGAACCGTTGCGAAGGTTTGAGGCTTGGCGATTACGCTGATTGTTAAATTGTGTGAGGTCACACATGAGGTCGATGTACGGGCCTGCCTTTTGGTCCAGGTACAATGTGATCAGACCTGATTGGACGAGGTCTTGAAGCTTCTCATATCCTTTGTCACGATCTCCAATATAAATTAGGCCGGAAGTGTCATCAAACAGTATGATGAAATGCTTGATGTGTCCATTGAACCTGCCAGAGTAAACAAATCAAGTACTTAAGACATGTTTGAACTAAATTGGAACTAGTTAATCATGCTTCATGAGGATGTGTGCCAGTTGTGACCATATATTGTATATATAAGATTGTTCAAGTCATGTTAACTGGGTCCGACCAAAAGCTGCTTAGTTTTCTTTTCACATTTACAAAACAAGCAAACGAGGCAAACTATTTTTACGACAAAAGATGTTGTCATTTGTGCAAACGCTCTTCTTAAAAGGGAATATACAGCAACAAACAAATTAAAACCATGTGAAATAAATTTTACAAGCATTAGTACATATCATGTCTTCATTATTTTCACTTCCAAACGAATCGCAAACGATCTTTTTGCGCCACGAGCTGAGAATATTATTATGTCTGAGCTCTTTAAGAAACTTGAATGCGGTGTTTGGAGCTTTCTATTTAGCACTTAATTTATTCGTTTTGGTGTGCAGTGGACATGCACAGCGCATGTTGTGCGATCCGTCGTGTCTGTCACAAAAGTCCTATTATGTATTTTATGTTGTCGTCGTGCGAAGGAAAGTACATCATCATACATACATTATAACGCGCTCCACGGTCGGACTACAAATCAAGTGTTATTAAGCCGAGCAAAACCATTACTGCTTATGGAAGGAAAATTGCAGTACAATCATGTCAAGTCAATATTTCATGGTAATATTTCACACGTAATTGCCGATAAGTGTTAACTTTTTCAAGGAAGCTTCAAGCAAATATTATTCCATATACATATTTTGTGCAGACACATTTAGTATTACTTATATACATAACATGTGTGTGCGCACAAAATACTCCAAATTGCAAAACAGAATCACAAACAAGTCAAGTAACTTTCTTCTCTACTGCCGTTAAAGTCAGTTTTGAAGATGAAGATGAGAAGCAGAGTAACAATAAGTGTCAAATGACGAGATCATTTTTCAACTTCCAGCCTGCTCATTCCTTTCATTTAATTGCGTAAACACTTGTGGCTGCCCATCCTCCTTTAAAAAGAGCTTTTAATGTTCAGACATGATGAGTTTAATCAATATAACCCACTTCTTCTGGGAAATTCACTGAACAAAGTGTTCTTGTTAGATCAGATGGTACACCCAAAGATCGACCACACGATTAAGTGCCATCATCGCCACCCATTGTCATGATGAAACTCTTAAATCATGGTGACATTAATCAAAACAGTGTCACTTTGGAAAGTCTTGTAGCTCCTCATTGCAACTGCAGCAATATGAGACATTATGTCTGAACAAACATGATTTCAAACTATGCAGTTGATGATGAGGGTCTGATCTGCTATTGATGACCGATTATAGGCCATCCTAGTATAACTTAAGTCGTGACCACATTGTAACAGCCTATAGCCAAGTCACAGCCACACTACTCATTTTCATAAATGATCGCAACAACTGATAAACAACAACATAATCGAAAGCCACTTAAACAAAGAGATGTGAGCAAAAGTTCTATACATTGACTATGAGAGTGACAAGGTGAAGTCAATTCATGAGCTCAACATTTTGACAACCGAATCTCTTAATTTTGAGTTATTGTCTTTTGCAAGTATATAACATTGATTGTATAAGCGTTTACAACTGGTGAGTATACCTATATGTCTAAAGAATGGGAGGAAATTTCCCTCCTCTTCATTATCTTTTCTCGTAGCACAATTATCATTGTGTTTTTATTGCCGAAACATGCTGGTTACAATGGGCATATTTTTCTCAATCTTCCCACCTTCAAAGTAGTACATCGTACGGGATGATTGGGAGGACATATAATATGTCGAGAGAAAGTATTATTATGGATTGCTTTGCAGTAATCTATTTCAGTATGAATACATTATGGGCTCTTGAAAATAACTAAATTCAGACTAAACACGTAACATGGAAAGATGAACTGTATTCTCGAGATGGGAGCATTTCATATTGCTGCTGTTTTGGCTTATGCTTGTGTGGGCACCCGGCACTATATCCTCAACAAAGAGTGGAGACCTCTCAAGTATGTAGTCTGCGTAATAACTACAGCTTAGCCATGAAATATGATAAAGTCATATTTTTGGTATACGGCATATTATACAAAAGAAACATCACTCATAAATACCAGTGAAGAATGGGGAAAGCCCATGGTATTAGGTTTCAAAGTTTCATTATACCATGAAGAACCAGCGAATAGTTGTTGATCATTTGGTGGCAGTGCATTATTTGGCATTTATCAACATAAAAGGTGGTAGGTGTGGAGCGACTCATGAGATGAAAGAATTCACTGATCTTTCTAGTCAACCCTCAGAGCTTCGCTTCGTTTTCATTTTAGATTTTAATCATTTGTATACTACTATGTAATATATGCACGTACATTTTATCCTCAAACACATTACTTTTATACTTACACCCAATCATTGTTGTACACGAACAAAACACTGGTTTTGCTCAATCCTTAGTGGTTTCTACATAGAACCCTAAGTAGCACACGGTGCTTTACAGTGTGTTATCATGACGCAACATCTTTGTCAGCAAACATTTCCATTTCAACTAATTGCTAGACTTTTCTTCAGCACTTCCAAGTCCAATGAACTGTATGTGTATCAATTTCGTGTATGTTAATAAGTACAATCGCTTTACAAGGTGAATTTAATGTCGAAATATTGGTTCAATACTGCTGCTATTGGAATATATATTATTTCACGTATAGAGTATTTCAATGCTTACAGTCTAGGTGCTCTCAATACATAATTTTATACCATTGGTACACAAATACCAATCTTACATTGGTTACGACTCCAGCAGATGAAAATTATGGTGAAAGCCTTTAAATCTATATTTGGTTTATGTATAAGATGCAAATCACACCGGAGCTTTAGCTGACAGAGCACTAATACACATTTACGGGAATACAATCGAACCGAATGCATAATTCATTAAATATTATGTATCGTATTCGTATGAACAGCTCAGGTAGATGCTGACACATTATCTCAGCCCCCGGACGAATGAATACGTGAAATATTGAAGCTGATTTTTTTTATCAACTATCTCAAGTTACAACTACAACGTTAATCCAAAATTGTTGTTATTGCTGCAGCGGTCTGAATATTATATGACTTTTGTGGTTTTTGGCCCGAGTGGCTTCCAGCCACATTGATTATGGAAGCGCTCATGAAAAACAAGAAGCATAAGAGCTGTATCATAAGGCCGCTGCGGTTATATGGCTTGTAAATTATTCCATCCGTCCACAATACCGGAGGTTACTGATAACATAATTAGACGTACACGATAACAATTTATACGTGCGTGTCCATGTCTGTTCCATTGATTGTGAGTCGTGAGCTCACGTATAAATAGGTATATGACACATCTGTATCCTGAGCCCACGATAATTTTCCTTTCATATTCCATTTCTGTCCATCTCCGTCTAGTATACGTCTTCATTGACTGACAGCTACAGCAAGAATATTGCTTATGTCAATCATAGTAAAACTTGTAACATGATTAACGAAAAATAACTGACGTGATCCTTTTCTTATCCTACACATATAGTTGATGTGCTATTAACATTTTAACTATTGTAATAGATCTACATTAATACAGATCGTGGGATCTGATACCGTTATAATGGTAAAATATCTCTTAACACCATATATATCCGTACCAAGTAGTAGCACCACCAATTATAGAAGTGCCATGTTTAAACTAACGAATTTACATAATATTGATTGATATTACCAGCTTCTCTAATCAATGCCCAAAGCACAACAGACAGCTTATACTAATCGACAAATGAATTAGCTACTAACTAAATTTGCATACGATCACATCACCTGTCAATATTAGAACTAAGGCATCCATACATTTGCAAAACATCCTGGTACAATCGTCAAGGAACAAAGTGATGCAAACTGTTCATTAGTTAATTACCAACTTCGACTGACTCAATAAATTTTACTTTGCATCACATTCCATCTACACAAACTGCTTCTGGGCACATTAGGCACAGTGGTGGTAACTAAATATGATACGGTACGGTATTTAAAACGTCCAAAGTGAGAAGACACGAATGCTGATAAAAAAAGTGAGTAAGATGTTAAACTGTATACCCACCTGGGGCTTTCAACATTTTAGGACAGTAAAACACAAAAGGTAGTTCTTTCTTGTATGCAAATGCTCTTGTTGTGCATATTACAAATTCATAAAACAACAAGGTAAGCCAAAATCTTTATGCGAAGATTTCTTCTGATGCTGACGTTTTCCCTGTACTAGGTGCTAGCTAACGTGGAGTTTAGTTGTAAGAAGACGAGCATAAAATAAAACAATGCCTCAGGCATCATTACCAATGGCCGTATATGACTAATTTTCCTACGCAAATACAAATTTTGTTGTCTTCTCCAGATTAGGGCTGTGATCGTACGTGTTAGGAAAGAACACTACGCTGTAAACTAGGACCAAAGCATCCAATTTAAATACCTACTTGTGTACAATGTACAATATGATCATATGTCTGCAAACTGCGAAAAATCACAGCGTTACCTTCGGCAATCAGCAGAGGTCACAAATACAATATATGCATAATCACGAGCAGAAGAACTCATGCATGTATCCGGCAACGAATTCGGTCTTCTTATGTTTATAAGAGTAAGCTAATGTTTTTCTTCACACTATACTCACACCTATGAATACAGTTTTGTGATGTCAAGTAGCAAGATTAAAACATAATATAATGGCTTATATCTGCGTGGGATCTGTTAGATTGATAGTTATATGTATGAATGAAATTTGTTCTTATTAGCTTTTGTGTTTATGTATGTGTCCTTTGAAGAGACTCTTTGCATAATTTATTAGTAGAAAGTATTTCAAAATGTGAATCACATACGTCAAACCTGACATGGATTAGTGGTGCTCCTGAATTAATGTCACTTATACATTTCATTGTACAAATTCTGAATACTCAAAATCTAAAATCATGCTCAGCTTGGCCTGTTCACAATAAAACGTTGTTATCACTATTAATTTGACATAGTTTGACATGCGCTTCAACCTTATTTTTATAAATTGTAAGTTTATTAACTGACAAATCATGTAGTTAAAACAGCAAGAAACCTACTGACTTCAGTAAATTAGCCATTTAAGGAAAGGAACAATAAATGTGTATATGGATCATTAACCTCTTGTATCAGTCTAATAAAAATTGCGCATATGATTTTAATAGTTGACATGATATTTCACTTTTCTCGTGGGCGGTGTTATTATGTTCTGTGTGCGTTTACTCTTCACCTACTTTTTCTTCTCAATTGTCCACGTCCACACATAAACACGATGTGCAACTTTATTGAAAACCTGCAGAAAGTCTGATCTTGGCCGTGAGTCATTTAGTTCCTACCGATGCACGTTGTGCAGCTTGTCATTAATCCTACAAACCCATAAAGTGATGAGCGAATGCATATTTACTATTACTTTACTCTTGCTGCAGAGCCCATTCATTTAAGTCTAAATACTAAATGCTTCTTGTGCCAATTATTAAAGTGTATTTTCTATAAACTATCAAACATTTCGTCCAAAATCTATACAATACTGACACAATGAATTCATTTATTAAGCCCTTCCTTTCAATATATATGTCGTGTCTCGTTAGCATGATAACTCACGAAACGATAAATATGAATTTATCAATCGATATTCAATTTACTTGCTTTGCTGGCTTGTCTTGACTGCTGCTCCCAGAAATGAAACCGGTTGCATTCCGAAGATGCACCATGATATCAAGAGTATTGTCGTCAGATACCCAAAGAAATGGAACGTCAACTATCATCTGACACAGAGCCCATAAACGCATTATTTAGTAACAGAAACTGACATATCAAAGATGACTTTCTAGTCCATGTGAATATTACAACAGCTTAAACTTACAGGTTAATGACAAAAAATTACAGGATTCGACAAATTGCATTCTTAATTGCAGAGCGGTCAGCTCGTTTTCAATGCAAAGAGCAAAAAACTAGGTTGAGTGCAATTACGACAACTTATGATCCCCATCCTGCTTCTGCTGGCATTTCGAATGCACTTTTCACGTGTATGGAAATAATGCCAGTGTTCTTCAATTTTCTAGTAAATCGTCAGTTTAATACTAACCATTATCAGCAGCAATAAAATTTCTTGATGAGGCATGCAATTAGATATTCTAGAATATTTTTAGTTCAGCACTGGCATTGTTCTAAAGTAAGAGACAAGCCAGTTTTTTAAGTTGCTTTTCCTCACGATCTGCTTGTAAAATACTGCACGCACGACAAACACACGACGCATGGTTTGATTTCCGTTTAAAACGCTACGTTAGTTGCACTTCCACATCATAATGATACAGTAGATGCAGGTGAAGACAGACATCTCAAACTCACGTCGTAAAGTAAAAATCCTCAACGAAAAAGATTTTGTCATTTTATTCCAGTGTAATTTACTTCATCTATCTACCTTTCTATTGCACACACAGTATTGCCTGAATCCTTTATAATCAGTGCAGCATAGAGCATTTAAATTGCGTTTCTGCATCAATTGTAACATTCTTTTCCATTCATCATCATCTGTATCTCGACTAATGGACAAATGCAGTGTCTGTCTGCCATGCATGGTAAAGTAAAAGAAGCTACACACGTGTAGCAATTCTAAACAATAAAACCTGAGCGTGAAGTTCATTCGATGCGAGCATGATTTTGAGTTGAAAGTTCTTCTCCAGACATCTCATGCGATTCCCCAATCGAACATTATAATGCATATTTAAAAAAAATCGTGGAATGAAAAAACTTCTTAGTTATGCTTGTAACATAATCAAAGTGCGTACTATCGTTGCTAATTTTATGCCAAGTAGAGACACTCTCTTATATCAATTAAATAATGTTAACCATTACAGCATACAGTATGCTGTTGACATTTGAAATGAAATTTGAATTCGTTTCCTTTTACTTTCAATTTTACAGTTTGTTTGAAACACTTGCTTATGCTGGTAGTGTTTATGGAGTATATCAAAACAGCATTATAATATTTGATATTGTCACCCTTCCGAATTAGAAGTACAAGAGGTGACGCCAGAAAACATTCGGCAATGAGTGAAAACCAGTTGTTATTGTATGTTAACTCATCCCCTTCCACTTTACTATCAGCCGGTAAATAAATATCCAATCACAAACCTATTTTATTATAATCATTTGTCTATCACGCACCAGTTCCATAACAGAGAGGTACGATTTTATTTTTGAACTAAACTGTCGGTAAAACTACCTGCTATAATCTCCCATTGCGTGCATTAATCTAAGTGTTACGTGCTCCGGTGCGTGTGTACTTACATATCTAATAATAAGACTAATATTCCCAAACATACCCTTTCTCAGCAAGTCACGCCATCTTGAAGCCATTTTTAGTAAATATTACCCGTGTCGATACAAGCTTCACCAGATTAATACACCTATATTCGCCATTTTTTCATCCTTGAAATTTCATGACTCTTGAATTAGAATAGAAATCTGAGTTCCTCTATTACACCCTGTCCGCCTGCATAATACTTCCTGAGGATGCCTCTCCCAGTAAGGGGAGAAACGTGAGTTCCATATAAATTGGTTAACCCCGGATACGTTCGTCTATGAGAGGTGCTAAGTCCGGCAGAATGGATAGCTTTCAACTTCAACAATGTGCCATGCTCGCAATCAAATGATCTTATCACGTGTAAGACTACTCATGTTTTATTCTGATATTTGTTTCTAGATATATATACGCTTACCCACATGGCTGCCTGTTAACTAGATTTAACTTCATGGCGAAAAACTTTTATTATCTCTGAATAATGAAACTCTGTGGCTTAGCTCTTCACCTTTTTGTTCCATTCTCCACATAGTTCGTTTTCCCGCCCACGAGAACAACTGCATTTGTGGCCATTAGTCGAATCATAAAACCAGTGTCTAATCATACATGACTTTGTCATATAGACTTGAACTGCGCCGCATGTAAAGTGAATGCTTCTCACACTTTAATTGTGATGCCAGAATCTAACAACTGCCCCTCTACTTTTAGCCCCATAGTATCCAATCGCTCTATGCTTGACAAACATGTTAACCCTGTATAATAGAAAGGATATCACCATTCCAAATCATCTTAGATTCATCATAATAGGAGTGTTGCTTGCTGCACCAAGTACCAAATATCTAGTGATAATCAGTGCCTTACGATAGATGTCTACAGTGTACAATCCTACACTGGTCCAAAGATTGCTTACCCGAATAACGAATGACCACAATATCTTCTTCGTTGAGATTTTATACATTTCATTACGACCCACACATCGGCGGAAAGGCCACGGCCATACGCCCACTCCTGCCCCGTTAACTTTTCCTCTTGTATTGATTGACGAAGCCTGTTGTCGAATGAGTTGCTTGTGCTTCCCTGCATCTAACTTGTATCATTATGACGGTATTGTGTAAATGTGTCTATACTAAAGGCGTAGCAGTGTTAATCAAAATCGAGAAAAATATCTCAAAACAACTATTAACAGTGTGCTTGTTCTGTGGATGATTTTATATAGCTCCGGTGAAAGATTAACGTCAATATCACTTCCACTGTACGAACGTGCATTACTGAAAGTATTGTACATAAGCAGATCGTAGGAGGGAAAAGCAACTTAAAAAAACCTGGCTTGTCTCTTAGGCTATGGATAAATTGTACGTCATACAAAATAGCACATTACGTAGTTCTTGAAGTTTTACACTTAACTTAACTTAACTATGTTCTAGAATATCTAAACTTGGTATGTACTTATCCAGTGTTTACAGGAGTACTGATAAAAAACGTTATTAATGCCGATAATAGCAAGAATGCAGGCTTTTGAAGGTTGATTACAGCCCCACAACACTGTCCGTGTAAAGTTAATGTCGACCAGAAAGAGATCGATGGTGGGTATTTTTGGCTTAATTTATGTAATTATTCAAATGACGAATGATAATGCTGAAATGTGTAGTACATAATAATTTTCGAGACTCCTAATCACGGAGCTCCGCGCCTGGTAGACCACTGAACAGCACATCCACACATTCTAAGTTTAATATAAAGCAATAATGAATAGTATCTTATGATTTGCTATGATCAGTAAGCGTCGAGTTGTTGGTCTATGAAAACCCAATCTTGCATTAAGTTTGAGCATAGCAAATATTACGTAGCGCCACCATTGAGCATCGAATATTCAGGTTCAATGTAAAAAACGATGAATATTCATGTTATTGTTATTAAGCGATGTGTCCCAACGAGATGAACCCCAAATGCATAAAATGATCGTCGATGCATGCCCTCTGCATCTATATAAGTCAAATTTATATTATTGTATACCTGAGTGTCCTCCAATGAAATAGAGAGATGTTCCACCTGCATAATTGCCCTCACTGGCATGAACGATGTATTAACTTTACGTGCATGAGATGTTAAAACCCGAACGCAAAGAACACTGGCATGATTTCCAACGAGGGCGCACGACTAGCCAAACCAGTTGCAATATCTACTAAACCAAAAGGTTCAAAAACACAGAAGCCGCGATGACATGAATATCGATACGTACCCGTTGGGTCCGATTTGATTGCAGTCTACCACCACTTATAGTATCTCCTCTATGTCCAGCTTCTCTCACAACATTGAACCTATTGTCCCGTATTATTTGATCTGCCTCCGCACTACATTGCAAATAATTATATAACCAGAATGGCAAGTTTGTCGTAAGTCGTGGCTAATTTTGTCATTCCTAAAGCGCTGTAAAGTCCTCACACACAGCAGCTTGTAAATAGATGATAATATCAACGACTGGCAGGACCCTAGTCCAAATACATCTGTATTGAATATATGTATCTATTAGTTGTCTAGATTACTGACATAATGATGCTAACACTCGACGGTCTTAATGGGCTCTTGTGCTCAGATGATAGTTGGACGATATAGACTATAAAGCGATTGTTAACTGCTGTCTGTACTCCATGATTTTAGTGTTCAGTTTCAGCCCCCAACTTCACAATGCCCAGCATCAGCATCCCGAGGACTGAACCCTTAAAAGGTATAATCCGAGCTGTCCGGTAGCCACCGGAGTGTGATATTGCAAATTTAGTCAATCTGTCCCAAAAGCAAGCCAAGAAATCCCTCAGCCAGACCAGTGGGTTACGTTTGAAACCTTGCGTCCCCGGGTAGCCAAATTGGATAACTAAAATTGAAAATTTGACTGTAGTCAGTATAAACATAAACTTTGGGCGCGGCGCTGGTTCCGATGTCTGGTTGGGGCTGTATCTGACGGACCAGATACCTCTTGATATCATGGCTGCATCGTCGCGAATGCAACCGGCCTTTCCATTCTCCGGCGAGCAGCCAGTCAAGACAGGCCACAGCAAAGCGCAAGTAATTGAATATCGATCATTGATAAAATTCACTATTATCGCTTTTTCGTGAGTATACATGCTAACGCCAGGACACGACATATATATTTGAAAGGGAAGGCCTTAATAAATGAATTCATTGCTGTTGTTATAGCATAGTATTTTGGACCGAAATGCTTGATAGTTCTATAGAAAATACACTTTAATAATTGACACCAAGAAGCATTTAGTATTTAGCACTTAAATGAATGGATTCCCTGCACAGCAAGAGTACAGTAATAGTTGAATATCGCTATTCGGCTCGTCCGTGGTTACTTTATGGTTTGTAGGATTAAAGGACGAGCTGCCAACACACGTGCGATCGGTTAGGAAACTAAATGACTCCACGGCCAAGAATCAGACTTTCTGCAGAGTTTTCA